>QAXH01000392.1:0-26674 GCA_004335635.1 Chloromonas sp. AAM2 | reverse complement strand
GTCCCATTGCTGAGCAGAGCCAAGGAATGACGACCCCCGGCAGCAATAGCCTTCACATCCGCTTGTGCTGAGGCAGGCACAGAGGTCTGGCGGTCAGAGTTTGAACCCCAGGCCAGTACCGCCCCACTGGAGAGCAGCGCTAGGGAGTGCCTCTCCCCCGTGGCAATGGCCTGCACATCCTGGAGTGCAGACTTCGGCACGCCGGCCTCCCCATAGGAATTTCGACCCCAAGCAACAACAGCTCCATTGCTAATCAGAGCAAGGCAGTGATCGTCAGCTGCAGCAATGGCTTGTATGCCTGCCAGTGCTGTCAGAGGCACATCAGTCTGGCCGAGTCTGTTTGAGCCCCATGCCACCACCGTTCCATTGTTGAGCAGCGCTAGCGAGTGTGATTGCCGGCAGCAATGGCTGTCACGCCCACCAATGCTGAGCTGGGCACGCTGAGTTGACGTTCAGAGTTATCGCCCCAGGCCAACACGGTCCCATCAGTGAGCAGAGCGAGGGAGTGTGACCCCCCAGCAGCAATGGCCTGCACGCCTGCCTGAGCTGTGCTGGGTACAGTCACTTGGCCATCAGAATTATCGCCCCATCCCAGTACGCCACCCTCAATACGTGTGTCCCCTGCAAGCAGTGGCAATTCATTTGTCTACTGTGAAGGCACGTACGTTGGTACATGTGGATCTCCTGGGGGTAATCTCTGCATGTGTACAGGAAGACCAGATCATGCACGCCTGCATTTCCTGCGCTGTGCTGTACGCAAAAAGCCAACAATTTCAGATATCCACGCACCTTCCTGTAGCCTTGTGTGGCCGCCAGCTCTTGGCCGGTGCACACTGCACGTCTGCCCTGCTGCAGTCTCGTTGCATCTTGGGATACTCAGCTCGCCCGGGCTGATAACAACATCTGCAGTGCAGTGCGGGCAGCCGTCAGCTTCACTTCTAATCTTCAGTGTGGTAATACTGCAGCACACACAGAGTGCACTGCAACACTACTATGGACTTGACACTTGGCACGGCATACAAAAGAAAGCACCTCAATGGCCATGGACGCACCTGCAGCAGTCATCATGCGAGGTTCGCAACCCTGACCCAGGCTCATCAGCATAGCCCAAGCCAGCAACAGGCTGCTTGTCAGGCCCATAATGCCTTGCTTAGGCCTGCAATCCACGGAGAGCAGATGTGGCTGTTTCATACCCAGCATGCAAGCAGGCATAGCACGTTCGATTGCCAAGCAGACCATGCCGTGCAAACCAAAACAAACAAAACAAGTTGCCAGCTTACGCACCGGCAGGAGACGTGAAGAGCCTGGAGCGAATCTAAACATTCCAAATGTCGATCGAACGAAAGGGAACAGAGGGTGAGGAGGAAATAGTAGATCAACTAGTACGAATACGTGGGCTGATGCAAGCCCGAGGCATAGGAGACAAGGCCGTGGTTTTGGAGGGAACAAACTACAGCGTGCTTCCATTGCAAGCATGCAGCAGGCGGTCGGAGATTAAGCACATGTTTCAGAAGCCCGCAAAACCCCAAGTCGTCGGCAATGAGCCCTTGTTGGCCAGGCACAGCTCACCTCAGTCTTGTCGTTGAGGTGATTGCCCGGTCAAGTATGACTTGCATGGGTCGCCTCCAAAATGGGTCGCCTGCGGCAAAAGGCGGAAGGTGAGTAATATGAGTACGTGCGCATGAGTGTGCATGATTGTGGATGATTATGCATGATTGCGCGAAGTGTCGCGCTCCTGCGAGAGCAAGTCGCTTGTGTGCTGTCTGACCGGCGAACTGCAGTGCGACTCGCTTGCTGATGTCACTGCTCCTAACAGTTGAAAGCCAGTTGCGATTTTACCTTGCACCACCAAGTCACCTAGTCACCTAGGCTACAAGTTGACGAACACCAGGTCTGCCAGACCAGAATTAAACGCAAGGGCTGCTGGCAGGGCTGATGAAGTATACCGAGAGATGCGATCAACTGCGACTGGACTGCGATCAATCAACAGGCCCCAATCAGCACAGCCAGTCAGTCCCACCAGGGCCTGCAATGGGTTTCATGCTGCACGTGGAACCGAACGTTTCAATAAGTTTGGGAAAGTGTGCTCGGGCTGGAAGGGCTGATCCCGTACATGGACATGGACATCTAACTTCTAACTTCGACAGAATTGAATCGGATTGTTGTCAAATCGGAGTGTTGTCAAACGATTTCCTATTCTCCGCAGTTACGTATCCGCGATGCATGATGAACGCGGCAAACATGATGAACGCTGGCTTGCACGACCCTCGTCGCGCCTCTTGGCGTACCAGCTTGCTTGAACGTATGTTGAGCAGTAAGGCATGCAACTAGCATTGTGGTGAAGCGACAGCTCACCACCGAGCCACAGCTCGCCACAGTTGTGGGGAACACGCCATGCTACACATGCAAGGCCTATTTTAGATTCTGCCTGCATGTGTACGGCCATGTCATCTGTGCCTGTCAAGCAGAGTTCATTGTGCATGGGACTGCTTAGGGTGGGCGGCTGCTGACGTACACGTGCCTCTCTGGGTGACACTTCCACTGTCTTGGACTGCGCGCCTTGAAGACCATTGGGACTGTGCATACTAAACGCAGAGCAAAGCAAGCTGATAATGATAATGTATCGTGATGTCGACCACGTGATGCTTGGGTTGCCCTACTGTGCTACTGGCAACCCTGGTGGTACTTCATTATCAGATCTCAATATCAGTATCGTTGGTTCAACATTGGTGCCTGCAGGGGTGGTTTGGTCGGAGGTACTTGTGCAAACTCTGCACCGTCACTCATCGTTTCTTGTGCCATGCATTTCATATGGCCTTATTCATGCCACCCTACATCAAGCATCGGAACTGAGCATAGACGTTGACCTGTGCTGTATTGGTACGTTGATATGTGTACGTTGTCACAGACACATACGTTGTCACGTGTGATATGTGTCGTGCCGCAAACATCACAAACCACACACATGTCAGGGGGAGCAGGGTGGGAGACAGATGCAGAAGAACGGCCTGAAGCCCAAACCAACGTTTGCTGTGCCATGACACTCATGTGCCTACATGTTCCCGAACTTTGGCTGTTCCCACCACCATGGGTTGCGCGCCCACTGCGCCACGTGCCTACCTGGAGCTGCGTGGCCTGAACCGTCTTGGAGTTGCCTGAATAGCTTCAAAACCACAACTGGCTTTGGTTGGCCCGATGTCAGTCTATGCAACCGTTCTGTTGTTGTGCTTTCATCTCCCGGGAGTCCCAGTGATGGTGTCGCATTGCAGCTGCTTTTGCGGATGAGTTGACTCTACGCGGTTGTTATGGGGGCCTTGGTTTTATTGCGCCAAAAGACCCAGCAGTACAGTGATAAGGTCTGCAGGTCTGACTGTGAGAAAGAAAGAAAGAAAGGAGACGCCGGCTGGCGTAAGTAAGGAGGCCGGGTGGTTATGCCCAACCCCCATGCAACATTAAGGTTGGTTCACCCTACCCCAGTGATGACATTCGTACTTTGCACCCTGACCTTTCTTGGCTTAACGATTGTCAGGCGCGTAATTCTCGAAGAGATATTGTGTCTAGCTGCAGTACCGTGGGTTGAACCATGAAAGCCATGTAATGATGATGATGCTGATGACCCTTACCCCTTTCCTCTTTCTCTTGCCATCTCTATACCGCCCGGCCCGTTGGGACGCCCTGGTACCACTCCTCTCCTGCTCCAACTGCCTCCTCGTCACCATAATCAAGTGCGCGAACACCGCTGCATTGCACACCAACTTGCCTGTGAGGCTTTTCACCTGGCTCTCAGCGGCCCCCATGCCGGTCAGGAGGGTTCCCAAGGAGGTGTACACTGACCCGCCGTGGCCTAGAGGGATGCAGTGGGTCTGCTTGGTAATTTCAACACAGAAGCCTAGCTTTGTAAGAGTCGCAGCTAGATCAGCATGCTGCAGGGTGTACGGTGGAAGGGTCTTCAGGTCTCTGGGTTGCTGGGTGCGCTGCCTGAGATGGTGTCCTTAGTGTGACAGGAAAGTGGCTGCATCTACCAGTGCTCATGCCACGGTTGCCATGATATGAATCTTCAGAAACGGATTGCGCAAGAGAGGCTGGGGTGACGCCTTTAACTTCAGATCTAAACAGGTCAATTCATGGAAAAATGATACGTAAATTAAAAGAACCAGACATTTGTGTACAATCTTGATGCAGGGTAGCATGAATAAGGCCATATGAAATGCACAAGCGCAAATGTGCGTCGCAACTCGCATACACCGCATGCTGCTGTTGACGAAACATGTTCGCTGCATGTGTGCAGACGCGTGTGTGAGCGTTGTGTCGCCTCGTTTGGTTGATGTGAAGGGAGTGGTATTAAGTGGATGCATAGCCGAAGCATATGATGCAGTGCAGCATAGCAGTTCATTTATGCATGTTTGGAACGCCCGTTTGTGCAATGGTTTTGCATGCAGGGTGAACCGTGACTTGGACGCGGCGCAGAGATGAAGAAGATTTGGACAACATGTCTTGAAGACAGCAGTTGGCGGTGTAGCAGGTGTTATGCGTTGTGTGCGTTGTGAGCGTTGCGCCTGACACTGCGTCCCCATTGAGGCTCATGTTTGTTTGGAACAAGTTTGGCAGGGCGAGGGGAGGCTGTGTTGAATGCACATATGAAAGGCAATGTGAAATGCACAAGCAATTGCTATTCAACCATGCACAAGAGAGCGCTATGAGCTGGGGTGGTGCGTAATGGCTGCCCAGGATGTTCGCCGCATGTGTGCAGACGCTTCTTCGGCATGGCCCTGCGCCTAGGCTTTGAGCTAGACCCGTCAGCCATCGCCCTCAACAACACATTACCTAATTGGTCACCACAGGCAGAGCCACCACGCACTGTACGCAAGACGGCTGCCAGCACACGAGGCAGAAGACGGCGGCATGGCATGCTGGGCAACGCTGTCATGCCTGACGCCATGCACCTGGTGCTGCATGCTGGGCATGGCACGGCTCCCCTCATGCTATGACCAGGCTGTAGCCATTATGTGTCTTGCCTTCGCTTGAATGAGACGTGCCAGCGGTGGCGCACAAATCCTCCAGGCACCGCTCACAAAGCCATGCTGTCAACTAATGTTTCCCAGGCTCCCATGGTGAAGCCTACAGCAAACTTCGCATGGCTCATTGGTTTTGGCAGACATCGTTGAGCATTGAGTTTGGCAAGGACCGCTGAGCATTGATGAATTGTATTTATCAGTTGTACTATCGTGTCGGGGGCATCCCCATGGTCTCGTTTGGGCGTGGCAAGACACAACTGTCCTTCTGGAGATATCTTTCCGTGGTGATATGCCCACTTTACATTGGCTTTGATAATCGCCTGTAGCGCGTCAGCCTGTGTCAACCAGTGCCATGTTATCAGGTGCCCTACAAAAAAACACACTAGCAAAAAATATCAATGGGCCAAATTGGTGCCCCAGATTGGCCCACCTACATAATATAGTTCACGGCCAGAAGCTCATGACAGCCCACTCCATTGTGTGCAGTGGGGCACATTACAGAACGGTAGCGCACACACAGGGCCAGGCTGGACACGTTTGGAAAGGAGCACCTGGCCACGGCCAGCGCTCTGCACATGACCACGGTAGAACTCCACACCAGCCTGAAAAGCAAGGTGTATGTGACGTAGTATGTGAAGGATGTGCAGTAGCTGAAGACCAGTTGCGAGTCATCTCTCATTTACACTTCACTGACATTTGACACCAGGTTGAACCTTTGTTGGCAGTAGTCTGGTCATCTAAACATATGTTGTACGTCTTAACTTGTGAGCGGATGACCACAGTTGTGATGGTTGTAAGTTCGACCTTATACAAATTTAGCTGGTCACACTGTCTTGGCTAACGGAAAGCTTTTGGAAGGGTACTTTGTGCCTGTCAACAGTTGAGATTGTGAGTTTTGCCATTTCACTAGCGCTGACACTGACCCTAACCCTGACAATCTTTCAATTCATGCTATGTATATGGCTAACGGGATGCTTTCGGAAAGAGTTCTGTGGGGTGATGGCCACAAGGGCTTCACCACCCCTTGCTGACACGGTCAGATTCCCCTTTAATAGGAGAATTTTTTGCAATTTGCGCAATCAGGTGATGTTTGCGTTGGACGTGCTTCCTGGTGTGCACTCCCTCCTTGTAAACGTGTTGCAACCCACCAACTGCACCACAGGCTGCCAGGCCCAAAGCACCGAAATCAGTTGCACGTTTTGCTAGCCCTGTGCCTTTGGTGTGGCGTAGACGCGCAGCTGGCATGTTTGTGTGCGTCCCATCATACATCATACGTTCACGACTCTTCGTTGCCCGCTGAATTGAGTTAAAACCACTTCTCCTACTGACCGAGGCAGGACATCATGGCCAAGAACACTTGTTAAAACCATAGCAGTGCTTGTACAAGGCGCAAAGCAGCATTACTGTGAAAAAAAACAATGCGGCCCGCAGCGCTTGTACGTGGGAGCAGCTTGCATCTGGGCACCTTGCCCGGTGGAGGCAGCGGAAGCTGCGTGCAGCACAGATTGCGGTTTACGCACGCAAAATATACCACCTCAAGGTGAGGCGATGCTTAGCATCATGCATTCAACCAGGGCTTCAGTGCACGCTTTTTGTTCCCCGCACCTTTGACTTGACTGCACGTACCTACGTACGTGCTGAGGAAATGCGGTCGGCTGTGTACCTGGCCATGTTGACTTGGCGACATTTGACCTGTGAACCCTTACCTTGTGCCGCCTTGGCGCCGTCGAAGGCCTTCGCGCTCTTGCCATCTTCTCGGACGTGGCGCGCTTGCTGCACACTAACACACTATCCGATGTAATGCATAAGTGCAGGCGTGGTAGGCCATCCATCCGAGGCTACGCCGTGCCTGTGGACGAACGGCCCCCGTCACCGACACCCACACCTGGCGCCGCCGACCCTCTTTTGGCAGAGGAGGTGCGGACACGCATACTGGCATGCATGCCGTCGTCTGAGCGAATTATCTGCACACATCGCGTGCTGCAGACCAGAACTCGGCCAGCATGCGCGCCGCACTTTGTGTGGCTGACCCAGTGTCGACAGGTTGCAAACATTGCACATGCCTGCAGGGCGTTCATGGCTTGCTCAGGCGCTTGGCTATGGAGCGGGCTTTAGCAGCCAACACCCATGCAGCCAGCGATTTGGCTTTAAACGGACACACTGTCACGGAACCCATCTCTGTAGACCACGCCATCAGCGGGCATGCACTGCACGGGCATGCAGTCAGCGTTCATGGAGTGGACAGCGGCTTTCCGACTGTGAATGGACATGCTATCAACGACCATGCTTCAAATGGCCATGCAACAAATGGCCATGCAGCTAATGGTCATGCCTTGACTGACCATGCAGCCATCGGACATGCGGTCAATGGCCATGCAGGGAATGGCCATGCGGCAAATGGGCTAGCAGCAAACGGGCATGCAGCCAATGGGCATGCTGGGGATGGCGTGACAGTTTTACAGGTGCGCAGCGTCAGCATGCTTTCCTCAGACCATTCCCATGTCCCTACTGCACTCAGCACTACAACCACCACCAGCCTACACGAGACAGCATCTCACAGTCGTCAGTCACACCACCAGGAAATGGGCCTCTCGGACTCCATCCTACACACCACACCAAACATCACTCTTCACCCTGTGGAGCAACCAGAACAGACCAGGTCGGAAGCCCAGTCTGGTCAACAGCAATCAGAGCAGGCACAACAACACCAACAGTCAGATGCTTCTACGCAACACACCTCTCCAGGTTCACCTCAGGTCCCACCCCAACCGTCCATGCCTGTTGGCGCTGCTACCACACCAGACGGCAGCTATAACCCCCCAGCATCACCGCAGCAACCTGTTGAGGCCATTCCCAAGCCCATTCTGGTCATCAGTCTAGTCTCAGCCTGCCTGACCATGGCCAGTTGCGTGTTCAATACCCTGCTTCCCATCTACATGGTCACCGAGCTAAAAATGAACATGCGCAGCATGGGCATGTTTGAGGGGTTTTTGGAGGCGTTTTCATACGTTGTACGCATGTTTTCAGGTAAGTGACACAGCGGTGGCTTCATAGTAGGCACATGCGGCACATCAGCGTGGTTCAAGAAGAGGGTTGCCAATCTCAGTCCATGCAAATGGTCCCCCTTGACTTGTGCCTAGGCGCATGAGAATTGACAAGGGTTTGTCAGTTGTAAATTCAGGGCAGGCAAGCCAGTGCATGGAAAGGTGTAGGGGCAGAGTGGTACGATGCGGGTGTGTGCCGTGGTGGTCAACAGCTCTCACAATGACAACGCATGGGCATGGTCTCTGGCAACTGGCACCGTGTGCCCAGCAATGTTGCTACTCTTGACGTGCCTATAGCCATGCGCCTCGCTCGCACACGCTGCCATTTGGATCAGAATTCTGGTCTTATGCTTGTGCTGGGAAAGCTTGTTTTGCTTCCACTCTTGATGCTTCCTGTCATTCCACAGCATTCCCATTCCATGCACTTGTCATTGGTTGCACTCGCAGGGGTTGTGAGCGACATGATGCAATCGCGCAAGACCGCCATCACCCTAGGGTTTGCCATGGGTGCCATGGCCAAGTTTGGCATGAGCGGTGCAGTCACAGTCAGCCAGTTGTTTGCCAGCAAGGCGGTTGACAGGCTGGCGAACGGAGTGCAGGTGGGAGCACAGGGCCAGTAGGCAGATGGGCATGCATGCATGGCCGGTAGGCGGGTATTAGGCAGGCAGGCATGGCCGGTAGGCAGACAATGCTGCATGGAGCATGCAGTGTGCCATATCCCTGGTCCAAGGTTTCGCCAGCCCCTGGCAACTTTGCCACGCTGCCATCCGCATGATTACAGGATGGCCACTTCTGCGCCGTGTCCCGTCTCCGGTGACCATGCCCATCCGTGCTTCTTGTGTAGTGCTATGTTGCCATGCATGCTTCATCTCCCTTGTGCTTGCCTGCTGCTCTCCATGCAGGCGGCGCCTCGTGATGCATTGATCAGTGATCTTGCCCCCGCAGCTACTCGGTCCGCCTGCTTCGGTTTTGCCCAGAGCATGCGCAAATGGGGCAGCTTCATTGGCGCTGGCATGTCCTTCTTCCTCATGCGTGCCTCGGGGAACAACTACCAGCTCATCTTCCTCATGGCTGCCTCGGTCACTGTGCTGAGCACGCTGGCATTTGTAGTGCTGGTCCCATCCCACTCCCGCCCACTCACTCCCGACCAGCAAAAGGCGCAGACAGCCCAGAAGCTATACAAGGAGGAGCAGCAGCAGCACATAGAGGCGTCTGCTGTGGCGGCCGCAGCAGGGCAGGCCGCGCCCGCCGCCCCGCTGCCTCCGCCCAAGCAGGCGGGCTTCCAGCTGGGCCGCTTCATCAAAGATGCAGTGTCCATGGGCTCGGACTTCTACCGCATGCTGGGTGTCATCTGCATGTACGGCCTGGGGCACATCAACGAATCCATGCTGGAGGCGAGGGCCATTGAGGTCGGGTTTGGCAAGGCTGAGAGCACTCTGGTGGTGGCGCTGCTGGCATTGACCATTTCCATCAGCGCATGGCCACTGGGGCGACTGGATGACAAGTAAGTTACCGTTCAACGACTGTCTGAATCAACAACCTTAGTCAGCTCACTGAAGGAAGGGTTCAGGCAGTAGCTGGGAAGACAACATAGGCCATGAAATAGTGCCACATCACGTTGTTGGTGGGCTGTCACTCATTGCCCAATTCCGCCTTCTGCTCGGCAGGTTGCCATTGTCACGTTGGTTGGTGGGCTGTAGGTGCCAGCAGGCAGTATCACTTGCTGCTCAACACCTGGTTTTCCCTCGTCTTGCAGGCATGGCCCTCAGACCACCTTTGCGCTGGGCATGTCCGCTTTGATCCTGGGCAACCTTGTGCTGATGATGTCTGGGCCGCACCCGCTGGCCGTGTTCGGCTCCTGCCTGTTCCTGGGCGTACATTGGGCCGTCATACAGGGACCGCTCCTATCCATTGTGGTTTCCCTGGCGCCTCCCCACCTCAGAGGCACGGCCTTTGGGATTTTCTACACCGTCATGGCAATCACCACTGTTATCGCCAACAGCATCTTTGGAACGGTGAGAACAACAGGGCCACATTTTGCATTGAGTGCTGCGCTCGAGTCCAAGGCTTGACTGGCGCAGCTGTGCCGGTCCATGACTTAGTTGTGTGAAACTGTTGGCAGACCCGCTAGGCTTGCGTTCTGGTTGTGGCAGACTTGAGTATGCGCCATTCGTACAGCAGACAGGTTGAATAGCGTAAAACACGTTTAAGACACAGTCATAAGGATATCATCTTGCCCTGCTGTGTCCCTGACGGAATGATTGTGCCTGTTGCACAGGTCTGGCACACCATGGGTGCCACCTCTGCGTTCCAACTGTCTGCCTGTATGATGGTGGTGGCTCTCATCGCTCTGCCTCACCTCCTGCCGGAGTCACTCAAACACGGCTCCCTCAAAAGACACGAGCGACAGCAGCAGAAGCTGGCGGAGGCAGCCGCAGCCCGCCCAGCCACTGCATAACGTGCCCAGTAGGCCAGGTGCACAGAATCAGGGAGCACGTGTACACTCGTCTACGCCACACACATGCCCACGTGGTGTGAAACGTACAACGCGTGGCTGGTTGGAGGCCAACCGTGGCGACGATTGGCTGTGACTCACCGGTATACTGACAAGGCGAGGCAGAGCAAGAGATGGGGACAGCTTTAAAGGCGTCGCTGCATGTGCAGCTTGTGGTTGCTCAGCTACATGCCCACGTGGGGCTAGTTCCTGAACGTAGCCACAAGCCATTGGAGCTTGCTCTTGGTATGGCGCATCCGGCAGCAATGTGGGCATTGCGCTCTTGTTCTGTGGGTTGATTCAACAATGGCTGTTGAGCAGAGCACCCAACTCAGCCATGCTGTATGCATTCACTGCTTGTGCGTTTGTGAGGGCACCATTTTATGTCCATGGTTTGGCCCGCAAACAGCATGCCTGCAGTGCCAGTCCTGCAAAGGTTGGGAAGCATGACTTGAGAGCTGAGTGTGATCGACATTGCAAAGTGAATTGTGTTTGTGCACACTGAGCCTTTACTTGTAGCATGGACGGCTATCCACCTTGTGTTCCCGGCTTATTAAACCCTCATTATCACAAGGCAAACTGCAGGACTTGCAGTCACACCTGCTGCGGACAAGCAGGATGCAGGGCAGCACCATACGTGTCAAGACTCTGCTTGTTGAAGTGCTGGCCAGGCCTTTGAGACAATTGCGGCCTGCCTTTGCACAGACCAATGCCAGAGAAAAGGCATCAGTTGATTTATTTTCCAGCTTTTCATTAGTGCCATGTCATGCACGTCGGCTTTGCGTCTAACTACCAGCTTTGCATGCTGAGAGCGGGGCGTGTGCCCTGCACATGCTTAGTATGACAGGAAGCACCTAGCAAGTGTTGTTGATGTGTACAATCCTCCGAGTGAACCGGGCCTGAGGCATGACAACCCTACCAAGGGAGGCTGGACCCAACCAGCTGATGTATCATGGACCTTCTCGTACTTTTTCAGTCGGCATGTGGCATTTCATCTGCTTTGCGCATTGAGCAGCAGGAGCCGGGGTGACGCAAGGGACGTTGTTGTGTGCATGGCATCGAGAAAGAGTGTGTGTGCGTGTACAGATCTACGCATTCCAGAGATGTGGATCTCAAAATGCACGTCGTTTGTTGTGCTGAAAGAGTCCACGTGACCACGGGCGTATTCCGTCATGATTGGCTCGAGCACATGTGGGGGTTGCACAAGCAGAAGGCCGAGTCACTTGCCACTGTATGGCATTTTCGGGTTGAGTGCTCTTGCTCATTTGAAAACTCGACTGCATAGGCAAGCTCGTACGGTCTGATACTGTTGCTACTAAGAGAGTGTAACCGTTAATCCCATGGATTCAGCTAGTCTGGCCTGCCTCTGACCAGCACAGTGGCTTCGGTCTGGATCTGACTACCACTGTCGGTCCAGGTTGTACCCGATACTGCTGTACATGACCGTGCCTGTTCTTTGTGTCAAGGCTCACGTGCGCTGTCTCAGGCTGCTCGAGGCCCGTGAGACATCCAAAGAACCATGGCATCACCATTTTCTCTGCATACACAGGTGCATGCTTTTGACTTGAACAGTCATAGAAGGAGTGTCAGCAATTGCAAAACCGCCAGCCTTTGTCAGCGTCGCCGAGCGCCGCTTGTACCACAGACGGGCAATGCTCATCCACAGCCGAGCGACTGCATGCCACAATCAATGTCCCCAGTGGCCCCCGACCACAGCCCTCGCCCCATGAGCCTCTGAATCTTGCCAAAGCAGGGCCATGGGTGCTTCTGCCAATATGGGCCATCCCCTGGAACTCCGGACCGCCACAGTCCTCAAGTACACTGTCGGGCTGTATTGCCGAACGCTTTCTAATGCATGGTGCAACTGATGGTTGCGCACAAGAACATCCTGACAATTTGAGGTTGTATTGGTGGTTAACAGACCCATCACGGGTGCAATTCGCCTTACAGCGGTATCCAGCCTCGTCTCTTGCATGGCTTGCATAGCTGTGCAATGCGGGCCCCCATGACGTAATCAATACATACACAGCTAAGGTCACTAGGCCGTTTTTAAAGAGACCCGTCCGGAAACAGAGCCGGTGACTGTATGAAGAGATAGCCATTTGCAGCCAATGGTCATGTCTCAAGTGTTAGATTTTTTGGGCGGCACTAGCACTTGACGGATGTTCAATTGCCTGTTCCGCATCTCTCGTAGCACGCACAGTTGGCTGTTCCCCACGTATGACTGATCAGCTGCTCATGCCTGGTAATACATATTAAAGCCCACAGTGCCGAATTATCCGTCAGACTACAGGCCCAGAGCAGCCTTTTGACTGCGGTACCGCAAGAGAGGCTGGGGTATGCCCTCCATTTCCATGTTTATATGAAATTATTCATGGAAAATATTCATGCAAATCCAAAGAACCAGGCATTGATGTGCATGTGCAAATTTTTCTCATTGCAAGCTGAGTTCACTGCACTTGATTGGACCCCTCAGGCAAGCATCAACGCCGCTCAACTCCGGTGGCCCAGGCAGTGTTTTGGTAACCAGGTTTAAGACTAATGCCACAGCTGAGTAGCGGGGAAGGCTGTCCCTGCACATGTGCGCATGCAGACCATGCACAGAAAGGTGCTTGTTTTGCTGCCAGGCAAGGAGGTGGCATGTCTGCCACTTGCATGCAAAATGAGCTGAAGCCGCAGCCTTCGCCAGAACATTGCGCTTCACGTCACAAACAGCTGGCAGGTTTGGCTGCGCACGTGTTGGCTGTCGATCAAAACGCCCAGGTTTTTACCTGTTTGCGAGTTCGTTGCCTGCTCCGCATCTGTCTATGGCGTGCACACGCAGCTGTTCTGCACGTCCGGCCATTGTGCCGCTAGTGTGAAACAAAAGCTTGTTTTTATTTTCGCAAGCCCACTTCACAGAGTTCTTAGCAATTAGCAATCGAGTTGGAGTCATCAAGATGGAAGAGCCTGACAGCAGGCCGACAGCAACAACTGGCAAGGCTCCTCGCAAAGGCAGGGGCTGGCTCAACCTGCTCTCGAGCCCCTTGGTCGCGTCGCAGCAGATGGTGAGGGTTGGTGTTCAGCAACACCACGACAGATGGAGCCTGTTCGTGGACGTGATTTGATAAGTCCTCTTGCGCCTGCAGGTTCGGGGCATGCTGAGCCCCCGGCCAGCACCACCAGACCGCACAGAACAACCGCGTTCAGGTGGGGCACGCTTCCAAACACGCATTAGCAAGCACTGGAATCGATATGATATCGCTGATCTGGGAAGGCGCGCCGGTGTTTGCCTTGCAGTTTATGCAGCCCCCATGGCAAGTTTAAACGTGGGCATGCAAGTTGCAGAGGAGGCGCCCCCGGCACCTGTTCCTGCCGCTGCAACGGAGATCGCTGTTCTGCCGGAAGCTGTCGCTGGTCCCAAGCCGATGAAGCCGGTGTCAACTTGGTCTCCATCAAAGAGGGATTCCTTGGACTTCTTTCTCAAGATGCACCAGTCTGCACCCCCAGCTCCAGCCAAGAACCTGCCTGACGAAACAGTCGGTCAAGCCCGCCCTTTTGTGGGGCTTAAGTGGCTTTTGAGTGGTGGGCCCAACCGCATGGACATGCCTGCAGCTGACCAGCCTCTGCTGACCTGGCAGCAGCCCAGAGAACGATTGCCTGCCCAACCAGAGCCTACCTGGGCTACAGGCCGTGCAGGTTCATCAGGAACTGCCATACCACCTCGTACAACCCCATTGGCCCTTCCACAGCCGCGTGCTATCAATCGTTTCCAGCCCTACCAGCATGCACCGCTCAACAGGTAGGCCTGCCATGCTTTGAACCATGCAGTCGGCATTGCCACCTGTTGCCTTATGTGCTCATGCATCTTGTTCAAGACCGTCACGAGTGTGTCAAAAACTCCATGTATCTGGTTGCAAGCTGATGTATCTGTTTTACGCAATCAAGGGTGTTTGCTGCCTTAACCACAGCTCGTTAGCATCAGATGGCAAGTTCTGGCATGGCCTTTGTGATTCGTATGTCTGTTGGTGAGCCTGAGCAATCTGATGCGTTGTTGCCGAAATTGTGTGCGATCTTTCTGAATCTAATTCATTCTGCCTCGGTTGCAGGCAGCGCATGTTGGAAGGTGGGACCAGCAGTCGTGGCCCAGCTGCGGCCCCTGCAGGCACCAGCATGCGAACCTCAGCGGCAGCGGCTGCAGCCATGCCCAGCACGCCGACCACGTCCGTGCCCCAATCGCCACTGCCGCTGTCGCCAGCGTTCACCTTTGCAGCCCTGCCAGCACAAGGCACCACAGTCAATGTGAATGCGGCAGCGAAGAGGTCAGTCAGTTTCGCGGGCGCCCAGTCACCTGCGCCAGCGCTGGTGCCCATGGCCCGCACCCCGTACCCCAAGGCACTGCCAGGCATGTCTACGCCCGGTGTCGGGGGCAAGCGGGCCCGCGAGGCGGGACAGGATGCGCCTGTGCGCACCCCACTGGTGGGCTCGGGCATCCAGAACTTGGCAGGTGCGTGATTGACTGCGCTGACACCAGGTGCTTGTTCTGAAAGAAATCAATGTGCAGGCCAGTCGCCAACCTCAGAATACCATGTCATGTCACATTGTTGGGGAGATCACAACACATGCCAGCTGCCCTACGTCAGAATCCCACGTCCCATCTAGGATTAAGTGCAGGTGCTGTATGCAAGCATGTGCGCAGTCCGGTGCATCAAGCATGCTGGTGTGTGCAGAGTACAAGAAGCAGCGCAGGCAGTACACGCAGCAGCCCAACACGAACTGGTTGGCACGGGCCGGCGGCACAGGTCTAGGCACGCCCCGGGAGCGGGTTGACGGGGCGGGCAGCTCCCGCAGCAACTCCGCCAGCCTGGCCGCCACCCCTGTGGCCAATGGCTCGGGAAACGCCACACCCATGCAGACGCCGGCACCGGTAGCCGTGCCCCCGGTGGGCCATGCAACCACCGAGACGGCCAGGCGCATCCTGGAAACCTTGGACAACATGGCGAAGGTGAGGAATAGATTGAAGTTTTCAAGGCTGGGTGGATGTTGGTTGGATGCATAAACATATGTGCGGGTTATACACGTATGTAGGTTGATTGTAAGCTGTGTACGCTAGTTCCAGCAACAGGCAGAACTGCAAAATGATTTTTTTGTGTTGTGGGTGAGGGACGCCCCTGTAGCCGAGCTTCGGCTACGTTTGGGCTGTCCACGTATCCGACTTGCTTGTCAAAACAGTGTTGGTTTGCCACTTTTGCACCACAGACCACGGAAAACACGCCTGGCGCCATGGGCAAGACCCCCAAGGCCAACCTTCTCAACCGCCCCGGCTCGACGCCCTTCCCCCGCGGTCCGCCGCCCCCTCCCCTGGACCACATCAGCCCGGGTGCAGCCACGCCCCTGCCCTCCACTGGGAGATATGGGCTGTTCGCCGGCGGATACGGAGCTATGACACCACAAGGTGCGGACAGGGACAGGATCTGGCATGCTGAGGATGCGGGCTGTGTGCCTGTCATGCAGCGATCATCCGCAGCCTTGTGTATGGCTTCTGGGGTGGTAGGCTGTCAGCAGGGCTTGTTGCATGCTGGTTGGTGGGCGAACAAGTATTAATGCAGCAAGACAATGTTGCCAGTCTTGGCGCGCAGGCTCACTTCTCTGCCTGCAGTGTGCTCACTGCATGTGCATCTCCTGCCTGACATGCGCTGTTGTGGCATCGTTGACCGGTTCTGTTCACGCTGCAGGTGTGCTGCAAGGGTTGACGCCCAGTCAGACGACTCCAGCGGAACAGCCACCTGCCAGGGAGGCCGCTGCGGCTGGCATCTCTTCACCGGACGCTGCGCCTGTGGCCCCCACATCCAGCTCAGGCCCCGCAGTGGACCTTTTGGAGGGCCTAAAGCCAGCAGGCAGTGGCCGGGCCCGCTCCGCCGACAGACACATCAAGTCAGTGCGCTGGGCCGTGCCCGATGAAGACACAACGGCAGCCTCGCAGACGCAGGCCCCGGTGCACGCACAGGCGGCGCCTGCTGAGATGGCAGCAGAGGCAGGAGAAGCCAAGGCTGCTCAGAAGCGGCAGCGGCCGCAGCAAGAGCAGGTAAGAGCAGGGCGTGAAGTCATCAGTACACCGTGACACTTTGATTCTTACTGTGCCTAGTTTATGACTTCGGGGCGTGCATGGTTGCTGCAGCACTAACGTTTCATCACGACTGGATCTGTGGGATGTGCAAACTGTCTGCTTGGTGCACATGCCCAACTTCTAGAATTGTTTGTTCTGGGTGTTTTTGCAGGTCGTCCCATCCCCCCATGGCAACGACGTGCCTGTGTTCGCATTTGGGTTGAACGCATCAGCGGAGGACGCAGAGACGGCACTGCTGGTGAAGCGCATATGCACATCCGCGCCCTCAGTGAAGCCTGGGGAAATGGAGGTGCCTCGCTTCACATTCGGCGTGTCCATGGAGCCTCCAGCACAGGCGGTGCTTGCGACCGCAGCAGGTGGCTCGGGCATGGCCGCACAGCCAGCGCCACGAGCTTCCGCAGAGGCAGCACCTGCGCAGCCAGCAGTACCACATACAACCGATCTGACAACGCAGCAGGTAAGGTCTGCTACCTTGCTTGTAATTGTATGCCTGAATCTTCCTGCTGGCAGTTGCTGTGCAGTTGACAGCATGCTTTGCTGCAGGCCTGTGATGTTTGGCGCATGGTCGACACGCTGCCATCATTGTTTGATAGACATGCTACTGCCAAAGTCAAGGCAAAGACTCTGCTCATTCACCATACTTACACAGGCATTTCAGCAGGCGCTCGCCGTACCCCTTCCAGACGAGGACGAAGAAGAGGCACCAGCACAAGAAGCACAGGTGGAAACAGCTACACCAGCCGCTGCTGCTGCCACTCCTGCCCCTGCTGCAGCACCAGCTGTGGCCAGCGGAGGTTGGGGCGACATGTTCCTGAAGGCCAAGCAGGCCAGTTTGGCAGCTGCTTCAGATGCAACAAAGCTAGAAATTGAAAAAGCTAAAACGCCAGAACCAGTTGTGGCCACGACCACTCCAACTACTAGTGGCTTTGGCTTCAGCTTTGGTGCACCAGCAGCAACTCCACAGCCTGCCCAGGCCGCAACGCCAGCCACTGCAACTGTGGCGGCTGGTGCTGGGCAGGCAGCTGTGGAGGCAGGGCCGCAGCCAGTAGCCATTTCAGAAGCAGTGGCACCAGCAACTACCGGAGGATGGGACGCAAGCTTCTTGCAGAATGCACAGGCCACATTGCAGCAGGCCAGCAAGGCAACAGCCACGGAAATTGCATCATTGACACCCGGTGGTGCTAGCGCCCCTGCACCGTCTGCCTCACCAGCACCAACATTTGGTACGTCGCCAGTTCCAAGCTGGGGCAACGCTGGCACTGCAGGGGACGCAGCGTCTGCCTTCACGCACAGTCCAGCGCCTACCTTTGGCACTGGAACACCAAATCTGATGAGCCCTGCACCTGGTGCTGGGCCCACCTTTCTGTTTGGCAATACCACACCTGCTGGCACCGCTGCGGGCACTGCCATGTCCAGCCCAGCTTTTGGCGCAACAGGCGGCGGCTTGTTTGCCTTTGGCGCAGCTTCGCCAGCTCCAACTACCCAATCCAACCCCTTTGGAACCACCCAGAGCAGCACGCCTGCCTTTGGCGCTGCCTTGCAGAGTAGTCCTGCACCGGGTGCCTTCGGCCAGACTGCTGCAGCCGGCATCTCAGGCCTAGCGCCAGCTGCCACACCCCAGCAGCAACCGAGCGGCGGCCTTACAGGCTTCACCTTTGGGGCAACGCCAGCACCTCCCACAGCAGCCGCAGCTGGCACTCCCAACACGCCCACATTCGCTTTCAATGCCACGCCAGCGCCTTCAGCCGCACCACCAGCCTGGGGCGCTGCTCCTGCTGCCACCACAGCCCCTGCCTCTGGCTTTAGCTTTGGTGCAAGTGCGGCCACCACCACTCTGGGCGTGTCGCCAAGCAACTTCACCTTCGGCGCCAGTGCTCCTGCAGCCAGCCCCGCCCCAGCGGCATCCGGTTTCAACTTCGGAGGGCAGCAGGCGGCTCCTTCCGCAGCCTCAGCACCCGCCTTTGGTTCAGGGTTTGGTGCAATGGGTTCGCCGCTATTTGGAGCCTCTCCAGCCCCTGCTCCTGCCTCCACACCTCCGTCAAACACCTTTGGGCAACCCGGTGGCACGCCCTTCAACTTTGTCGGCCCACCCAGTGTATCCCCCTTCGGTGGGCCAGGCGGGTTTGGTGGGGCTACTCCCAGCCCTCAGCCAACATTTGGCGGCCTTGCCACGCCACCAACTTTCGGTGCTGCAACAGTGAACGCAGGCGTTACACCTTTCCCTTTCGGTGGTGGGGCTTCCAGTGCTACACCAACGTTTGGGGCCATGCCTCAACCTGCATTTGGGGCCTCACCCTCGCCTGCACCAACAGCTGGTGCCACACCGGATACAGCTGGGCTAGGTATGAACCTTAATGACTTCAAAAGCGGAGAGCGGCGAAAGATCAAGGCCCGCAGGCATGCGGGTTAGATGGGTTGACTCATGGCTTATGAACAATTGAAATGTGGAATGACAATGTGGCGCACTCTGAACTACGCTGTCATGGTTTTTGAGTACTGTCTGTGCACGAGAGCTTTACTCGTGGAGAAGACTGGGGCGGTCGATGTTGCGGCTGGAATGACAAGGGACAGCGATTGGGGGCTGCACGTAGCTTTTTGCTACACAGGCAGCTGCAGGACAACCACAGTGCTCGCCAGATTCAATCATTTTCAGTAGATTGTTGCGGCTTCACACGTTACAGTGCAGCTGCCTTTTGAGTGTGCCATTTGGTGACTTGTGCTCTTCCACAAAGTGTTGTGGGATCAGATGCCATGGGGTAGAGCAAACTAGAAGTTGGCACCTGAGCAAAAAAAGAATGTTGCTGCCTGCACATCAACCCCCATGTTTGCTTTTCACTCCATGTGGACACAAGTGGATAAATGAACTTGAGACACTGGTTTGGGCGCGCAAGGTCTGCTGCATGCATCAGTGACCAGAGCGATGGATGTCTATTGTGCCTGAAGCTGTAGCAAGATTCATCATGTAAATGGGTCCTGGCTCAGAGTGTCAAGTATCTCACGTGTCACAAACATGACTGGGTTGCTGAATGCTTTTTGTCGCAGGCAACAGTGAAACCGTATCGAGGGTATCGATTACAACTGATGATCACACACTGAGGCATGTCCCAGAAGTAGCATGTCCCATCAGTCAATACAACAGGACACACGAACAGTCACCACATCAACCCGACAAATTGTCCCAGAACTGGCCATTAAATTGTCGCAATAAATCCCAGCGTTCTTTCACAAAACAGGAAATGCTGATTTCGTCATTGAGATCACTCTTTTTTGCCAAAGTGCCACATTGCTCCACCGCACGTTTTCACCGGAAACGCTTACCACAAGCCTACCGCTGAGTACAAGGCAGCAAGGGCACTGTCATTACAGCTCCATCATGTTTCATGTTGTCAAAGCCAGCGTGGACTGCAGGCGTGCTCCGACAATATGAAGAAAATTCAGGACACAGCGAAGGTTCATAAAAAACACTCGCCTGTCTGCACAGCTTACAGGACAAACCGTCAAACTCAATTGTTGTAGTGGCCTGCACCGATCACCTTGTGCAGGCATTGGAGCTGATGAGCTGCTGATGTGCACTGTAGTCAGTTTTGCAGGTCATGGTCACAAGAGTGGAGGGACAAACGTGCCCCACAATGAATGAAGACAGTGTGGAAAGCATGCATGTGAACCACGTGACTTTTCTGGGCCTCTCAAGTCCTAGCGAGCTCACCCAGCTGGCATGCACATCTGCATAACATAGTCTCAAATGACACTGTCGTGTGCCCTGAGATTGCTTTGCATGACGGTTAGGTAGGAGAAAGCACATCATGCCCAGCCTCCAGAATGACCCGCCAATTGCCGTCGTGGACAATGGCACAGGCGTGAGTACGGGCCAATTGCTGTCGATAACAAGCAACCGATTCAGGGCCCAGGTACCTCGCCAATGTGCGTTTTACGATTTTGCAGGTGGTGAAGGCCGGACTTTCCGGCGATCGACTTCCTCGCCTGACGTTCCCATGCATTGTCGGGAGGCCTAGCAAGCGTACTTCTCTCTGCCGGATCCCGGAGCCAGGCTGGGCTGCGCAGCCTCCCCAGGTGCAAAGCAGCTACAGCTGGGCTTTTTGCACGTTCAAAACCACAGCATGCCGAACCCTGACAGTCATGGCAGGGCTACAACGAGGCACGATCATCTGCATGACATAAACCCCTTTCTTCCTGCCAACTGGCTTCAGGCATGCAACACATGCAACAAGTCAGCGGTGTACAATTACTCGCCAACCTGCCAAACAACAATCAACATCTTGCGGACCATGTCTTTTTCTGCAGTAGTAAAGCCGGGAGCTGGGGCGTATTTACATGCGTTTGATGCACACGTTTGCAGGGGCCTGTGTTAGGACATGATGCACTTGAACCATGCTGCGACATGGATTTGTCCTACCCGATGGCGAATGGTGTGGTGCGAAATTGGGACGACATGAGGCTAATCTGGGACTACACATGGAGTGGCCTAGGGGTGACACCAGCTGAGTCCAAGGTATGCATGGAGGTTGTTAGCTCTGCTATCTCAGCACTGGGCCTTGTACAACCTTTGGTTCAAACGACACCACTTACAAACACGGGCAGGGCAAGCTCTGCAGCATAATTCACAAATGATGCTCTTGTCTCATGTTGTGCTTGTTCAAAGCGCTGCCGACAAGGCTGAATGCACATGGTTTTACAAGCACTGGTTACAAAATCAACTTGTTCAAAAGGCAGTAGCTCTTGTTACAAGCCATCAGAGTTGTAGGACTCTGCCGTTTCCTGTTTAGTGTCTGCACGACTAAGCGTTGTTTCGCAGTTGACATGCATCCCACAGTGGCTGTTGCTCATGTTTGGAATGAGGCAGTGGCGACCTTATGCCCTGCTCATGTATGAACGTTGTTTGCTACTCAGGTGCTCTTGACGGACCCTGCACTCAACCCCACAGCCAACAAGCAGCGGATGATTGAAATTATGCTGGAGGAGCACGACTTCCAGGCAGCGGGCATGCAGGTCCAGGCAGTGCTCACGCTATATGCACATGGTATGCATGGGAGCATGCCACATGCATCTGACATGCAGATCATCATGTGCATGCAGAACTCTTCAACACACAGGACATGCTGAACACATGCTGAACGCACAGGATGTGCAAATCATGCATGGTGAGACGGGCAATCATGCACAATGCCAGTGTTGTCTTTCCCAACCTTCACTCGTGTTCCAGAAGCCTGTGTCCTGCCCACCCAAATCTCCATCAGTGCAACTCCACCAGCACAACATGCACTAACTCTACGTCCTCGGGCTCAGCAGCGCGCCATCAGAATGCAGTTGGCTGTAGGATTCACACAATCACAATGCAGATCAGCATAAGCGAGAGCGAGAGCTGAACGGTCCGCAAGTCAGCATGATTGGGTGTGTGGTGGCTGCAGGTCTGCACACAGGCGTGGTACTTGACTCCGGCGATGGCGTTTCCCATGCAGTAAGTGGGCACCTGCATGGCCTTGCTATAGCTAAAATGGCGTTGGCATGGCACAGTGACGGCTCCCTTTTCTGGCCCTAGCCAAAGACCATAATGGAGCACCTCCATCTTTCTAGTGTTGTCTGCCATGCTTTAGCCATGCTGTTGAGTGCCGCACGTCCAGGCTCATTAAGCATCGTCATTCGTGGTGGTTGCTGGTGCACTTGATTTTGTTGCACCAGTACCAGTCAGCTACCATGCTAAAGGGCAATTGCCACAAACAACCGTTACGTAACACTGCACAGGTGTCTGTTGTGCACGGGTTTGCCTTCTCACATCTGACCCAGCGGCTGGAGCTGGCAGGGCGTCACATCACTGAGCACCTCATGGAAATGCTCATCCGGTATGTAGACTGCATGGGCCCAAGAGACTCTGCACAATGCATGCCTGAGGGCGCTGGCTCCTGACGTGCCAGGCATCACAACAGCACATGCATGTGTACCATCCTAATGATAGTTAACAGCAGCGTATGAAGTGTCGGAAACCTGAACTTAATCTTGAAATCCGCTGGCAGGCAGGCATGGGAGGCGACCAGCCTGAGTTAAGCAATCACAACAACAGAGACCACAAGGGATAGCAGAGCGGTCAAGTGTAGCTGCAGGCGTACGGTACATGTGGTCTGCCTGCCTGCCATGTGCAGTCGCGGCGCCGCGCTTCACCGAGTGCACGACCTGGACTGGGTGCGACGCATCAAGGAGGCCTCATGCTACGTGGCTGTGGACCTGACCAGGGAACACAAGGTGCAGGGGCTGGGAGGCAGGCCAGGAGGGAACACAAGGTGCAGGGGCTGGGGGGCAGGCCAGGAGGGAACACAAGGTGCAGGGGCTGGGGGGCAGAGGGGCAGGGCAGGGGTCTGAGCACTGTTGAGACGCCACCAGGCTCCATGCAAGCGCAGTTTGACAGAAGACCATCTGGAACCGAGGGGCAGCGCGAACAGTTATGTAGGAGTGGCCAGGCGAGGCCTTCTGCTGTGGATTTGGCCGAAAAGCATGAAGGGTTGACACACAGTTACTCAGGGTTGGCCCAGAGCCCCCTCTATGTGCGGTGTTGCCAGGTAGCACAGGCACACAAGGCAGGCAGGTGGTGGCGAAAAAGCAAGGCCACTGTGCCGGTGTCAATTGATACTTCTACTCTTCTAGACTGAGATCAGGCAAGCAGGCAACTGAGGTTGGCGGTCACAATGGCAGGGCACGGGATGAGGAGGCCTGCAGCGCACACACTTTATCAAGCTGTACGTGGCTCTTGTGTGTGCAGTTGGCCAGTGAGACCACCTGTGTGGACAAGTCGTACACTCTGCCGGATGGACGCGTTATCAAGGCAAGTGGGCAGTATGCATGTCACTCATCCACTGCTCATGTCCACACCAAAGTTGTCAACAGGCGCTGCAGGCGTGCCAGCGCGTCTCTGGCATGTTGCCACTGGTCCACTGCAACCGCCAAGTTCAGATGCGTTGATGCTACCATGGCTCTTGTCCACACAGAGCAGGTGGCTCGGGACAGTTTGTGGGTGGTTGGATAGCTTGTTCTCAGGCTAGTCTTGTGCACGCCTCAACTGTGACCTTGTGTGACCTGTGCAGGTTGGCACTGAGCGTTTCCTTGCCCCTGAAGCGCTGTTCAACCCCTGTCTCCTGGACAAGGAGCGGCCTGGGATAGCAAACATGATCTTCAATGCGATCAATGTGAGTGCAGGCGCCGGCGTGGGATTATAACATCGCACCACTGGGCGTTGTGGTTTACTGGAGTGCACCAAGCATCAACAAAATGACTACAGGCCTTGTTTAGTCTGGGCCGCTGGCCCCACTTCTTATGGCCGCCCGGCATAGTCACCTGCTTGTGATGTGTGATTTGCTGGCACAGGAGTGTGACGTGGACAACCGCCGTCAGTTGTATGACCACGTGGTGATAAGCGGAGGCAGCACCATGTTTCCGGGCCTGCCCACCCGGCTGGAGTCAGACCTCAAGCAGCTGTATGTCAAGCATGTGCTGCAGGTGGGTCATGTGCAGCGTTGCAATTTGTGGCCTGCACTGGAGCAAGTAGTTTCATTGCAAGTAGTTGCCTTGGCACCATGCAGCCAGGTACCATGCAGCCAGGTACCATGCAGCCAGCTAACCCGCAACCTCCCAGAGTCACACATCACACTCTGAAGCGCAGGTCACCTTGATAGCTTGTCCACAGTTTGTTTGACGTTCGTCTTGCAAGTTTGTGCTTCAATCATTTGCAGGGCGACACCAGCAGGCTTCAAGGCATGAAGATGTGTGTGTATGACAATGCTGACCGACAGGTGCGTGCTCTGTGCGGGATTGATGGCTTATTGGCCTGGCCATTCATCACACGGCATGCATGCCACCCACCAGACAGTTTGTCATAGCTGTGGTGCTGCGGTTTGACAAGATGTTCCTTGCTGATGTTTCACATAATGTGCTGCATGCGATCTTCGCCAGATTGCCAATCAGATATGCACCTCTGTAACATCAATGGCGCAGCTGCACGCTGTATAGTGAAGTTCCATGTATGCACATGCCAGCCGTTGGTTTCTGCCTGGTTCATGGATGAAGCTGTTGAATGCTGCGGTAAGAAGGGCGCTGCTGGCCACAGGCTGTTGCTCATTTGTGCATGTGTGCATGTGTGCATGTGTGCATGTGTGCAGAACATGGTGTTCCGAGGAGCCTCCGTGTTGGCAGGGCTCACACAGGTGAGGGGCAGCCAGAGTTTGGTAGGTTGATGTGGATCCACAACTGTACATCGACCGCGCTGTACAGGTGAACTCCAAATTTTGGGTGCTTTGTCATTGACCGGGCAATCAGCGATAGACTTAGATTTGCCGTGCTTGGCAGCTCGAGAAGATGAATGCATTCGTTTTGCTTGGCAGGAGGAGTAAGAGGTTTGGTCCTAGTTTCAGAATTCCTGTTATACTGTAGTAACTCCTTCCCAAACGATAGCTCTGCACATGAAGAATGTGCTCCAGCAGAGCGGGAACTGCAACTCCTTCGCAAAGGACAGCTCTGCGGTTTTCTTTGCAGTGCTATCGAGTATGTACACAACCTCACGCAAGCCAGATTATCTCAGGGTAGCGCTGCATGATTGCCACAACTACATCTCTCATTCTATCAACAGCTGCGACGTACTGACTTTGCCAAGCACAAGGCACATGATTCGTTCATAACTTCCCAGCTCATGACTCCCCTCTGCTGACGTCCTTCCCTGTTCGTTGCATTGCCTACCGCAGCACCAGCCGGACAGTTGGGTGACACTGGCACAGTGGCACGAAGACGGCCCCCTGCGCTGCATGAAGCGACTAGGTGTCTTGCCGGCATGACACATACAATTGTATGCAGCTGGCGTGTACCGCCATAGGACACGACCACGCACTGCCTGGCCTGCGAGTATTGGCCGAACAGGCAACACATTCATCTCAATTTCATTCATCCTTTGGGCTCTTTACTCTGTTGGCTTGCATCCCGGGTAACCGTAGTAGACGTCTACCTGTGCTTTACATTTTTTCCCCCTTCTATAGCCTTAGGTTAGTGCATGAATGACACTTATTGCTACACGCTGCTGGCCATAGCTATATGTATGCAAGTGGTGGATAGTGAGCATGTATGATACCCAAGCAGAAGGCTGATACTGTGAAAGCTGTCAAGGGTTAGACACAGCTTCACCAGCAACAGCTGCGCCCCGTCACCAAGCGCATCCACACCGGGCACTGCTACATCACAATGGTTCTGCGGCCATAAGAATGAGTCAAGGGCAACAATTGGAAGACAGGCTAAAAATGGTTTATCTCTTCATAAAGTGACCGGCGATATTTCCAACGGGCCTATTGCCGGCCTACTGACCTTAGCTGTAAGAGGAATCGCACCCCATGGTAACAGACCCATGTTGCGCCTGTTACCCACTTTTATTGGGATATTCAGCCAGCAGGCAAGCAACCTCCCCTTGACTGCTCTCGTCAGTGGGTTATGGATGGATGAATGGCTTTCTATAGCGCAGCAACCGCAGCCGCATTTGTCCAAGTAGTACGCCCCCTCGAACTGGACACTGTTTTTGGCAGGTCCAGGGTACGCATTGATGGACCGCTTCGTGCCCCCCAGGGGGCAAGGCTGAGGGTCCTTCAGGGGCGACGTCCCCAGGGAATGAGTTCAGGCCTTGCTTGCGAGGGGCGTAGGCAGCCCATAGACTGGACTTGTCTCAAATGAGAGCTGCATGACGCCGCCTGGAGCATGGGTGCAACGTTGCATGGGGAAGCTAGGACAGTGCTTGGGTAGACTGTCACAGGTCAGACTCAACTCTTGGACTGCATTTTCCTTTCAGAATGGATATGTAAACATGCATGAGCGCAAAAGTGATGCTGACTCCACCTTTCAACAGCCCAACAAAACTGTTTGTGGTCGGTAGCAGTCTTTCCACCAAGCGAGCAGCGCAGCTTGGTTGACACGTGCAGCCCTTCCACGCAAAGCGAGCAGCATACATGGTCAGCTGCACTTGACTTGTGCCTGTCTG
>QAXH01000387.1:0-18841 GCA_004335635.1 Chloromonas sp. AAM2 | reverse complement strand
AGGTCCTCTAATAGGCCCACCAGCTTGTCTGCAACACCCCTGGCTCGCAGCACCTCCCATAGCGCTTGCCTATTAACAGAATCAAAGGCTTTGCGGAAGGATGTTTGTCAGTTCTGGGACATTTCTTGTGTGACTCAAAGCTGTACCGCATGTGTTTTGAAGTGGGAGACTTTGAGGGCGCCTCCGGTTGACACTTGGCTTCTGACACTGTGTGTGTTGTGTGTGTGTGTGTGTGTGTGTGTGTGTGTGTGTTGTGTGTGCGAGTGTATTGTTCTCCCAGGGCGTGGCTTATGTGGTGTACCAAATCAGTAAATACAAGTGTCCCAGAACTGGCAAACATCTTTTTTGTATGGTTTTTCAATGGTGAGGATCTCCATGCCTGCTCTTGACAATCCTGGTTTGAAGACTTCCATGTGATGGGCCTGTTTCACATGGAGACCGACAGAGATGTGTGACACTAGGATTGAACAAAGAGCATGTTCCAGGCCTGATGTTGATCCCCATGCCTGTCCTTAGACTATTGCTTGTTTTAGGACAGCCCTGGTTTGCAATATTATTCGCGTGTTAAGAAAACACAGATGGCCTAGAGGCAGAAGACTGGTAGTCATTCCTGTGAAGCCCAGGCGTGCGACGGTTGTGTCATAGGCACACATGTGACACCGCCTCGGGCCGTGCATCACCCCAGCTGGCCAACGCATGCATGCATGCATGCATGCATGCGCAGGTATCCCAAGTGGCGCATGTGATTCGGTTTCTGGGCCTGGGGCCCACCAAGGCCAAGAACATCGTGGCTCTCAGCAAGGTGGGCATATCATCCTGGACTTGGTGGCTCCTTGATCATGCCCACAGTTTTGATGATGATGGCAGCAGTTTTGATAACAACTTTTGATAATGACTGGGTGCTGCACGTGTGCTTGGTGAATGGCTATCAATGGCTCTGCACTATCACTATCACACTATCACAACAAATATATCTTACAAAACAAGTGCTGAGCAGCAGGTTGGGCTGCAAGCTGACACGTTTCTTGACAGCAGAACACGCAAGGTTGACACATGCATGCTGCTCGGCTATGCAGAATGCACAACAGTTACCTGTTTGTGCTGTGTGCCACAGATGTTGGTTGAGCTGCACAGCGGCGAGGTGCCCGGCAGCTGGGAGGCGTTGGAGGCCCTGCCGGGCGTGGGCCACAAGACTGCCAGTGTGGTCATGTCGCAGGCCTTCAACCAGCCCGCCTTTCCTGTGGACACGCACATACACAGGTGCATGGCACAAGTGCATGTACACACGCACATGTTTACTTGACAGGGCGTGGTGCACATGGCGGCACATCTGTGGCATGTCCTGTGGTGCTTTGCAGAAATTGATCCTCCGGTACATCAGTTACATAGTAGCGCGCACAGGTGGTCATCGTGCTGTGCCACATGGCTTTCCCACTCGGCTGTTGAACTCAAAACCCGCTCATGCTCGTGTTGGTGCTGCCACTCGGCCTCCTCACGTCAATTGAGCGAAGTCAACATTATCCTGTATCACACCCACCCTATGCCATTGTCAACCGCCATGGGTTTGCTTGTTTTCTTGCTCAGTAAACCAGCCGGTGTCAGCTCCTTCTCCCGCCATGTGCCTGCGAATGTCCCGCCAACACCGAGCCCACGTCCCCATGCAGGCTGGCCCAGCGCTGGGGACTGACCAGCGGCAGCAGTGTGGAGCAGACTGAGGCCGACCTCAAGGCGCTCTTTCCAAGCGACGCGTGGAGACATGCACATTTACAGGTGAACACCTGGCGAGTGGGAGATGGCAGCGATGAACCAGGGTACTGGCAATTGACCAGGCACTGTCGTGTTGCTGCAAAGCACGGCCTGCAAGTAATTGCCTTAACCGGATCACAATCTCACTTACGACGTACCAGCAACTCAGGTGAAGTCACGACGCGTCATGCTGCTGCAAAGCAGGGTCTGCAAGTGCCGCTCTTCATCAACTCTTCACACACCTGACTGGCGCATGTGTACCTTTTCTCCAAACGCGCAGATCATATACTTTGGCCGAGAGCACTGCCCTGCCCAAGGCCATGATCCGTCTCAGTGTCCGATCTGCAGCTGGGCAGCTGTGGCACCTTACGACAGGTGGGCTGCCAAGTGGCAGTCTGCCTTGTGTCATAGTCACGTGTTGAGCCACGTATCAATGCATACCGTGTAGAGTAGGGTGCGCATGGCTTATTCTGCAACGTGATCCCAGTCCCGAGCTTAGGAAGCGTGTGCAGTTTCAGCATCATCTAGTGGGAAATCTAAACAGTATTTGCGATGCAGCATGTGAAGTAAGCACCTCAAAACCCCCTAGAAATTACAGACCAGAAACAGGGTGCATCGTGGAAATTATAAGGTTTTAGTGGTGGAAGAATCGTGTGGACAACCTCGGGCTTTTCCCAAGGCTCTTTGGGCTGCGAGGACACAGACATGAGACACGAGCTTCAGGAGAATAGACGCTTCAGAAGCTGGGTCTACAGTTCACACAGGCTGGCGCTTGCCTGTCATTGAAACGATGTTTTGAGTGGGTTCAACAAACACCCTGCGCAGGGCTAAGCCCAAGGCAAGACACCTTGACGGCAATGGCCATGCAGGAGCGGGATGGGTCCACAAAAGCCATACTCTAAGGCATCCTGTACTGTGCTTTGCAGGCAAGGAGCATCACCAGCGAGGCCTGGCCGCAAGCCGTCCACAGGCCCCAGGAAGGCGAGCTCTCTTGTCACCGCGCAACTCGCTACAGATAGTCTGCTGCTGCTGCAGCAGCAGCAGGCCCAGGAAGAAGGCACACCAGCGACTGGTAACACAGGCAGAAAGGCACGTGGGCGTAAACGTGGACGTACAGGCAGCTTGGATGCACAAGAGGAGGCCCTGGAGGTGGCAGTAGCCAGCTTGGTTGGGAGCACTGATGAGCGGGCGTTGTTAGCAGACCGTGGAGGCCTGCCTGTGTACACTGACATCACAGACGCAAAGCAACATATGGATGGTGGCACAGTGCAGCAGGTCAAGCAGACCAGACTCCGCGCAACATCCAGGCGTGAGACTGTCTCTACTACCCGTGTGTCAAGTACCGTTCAGGCTGAGAAAGAAGGTGTTGCGGTCGAGAGGGTAGTGGCAATGCAAGACCCAGATGCGGGATTTGCCAAGTTTGCACTCAGGCGCAGACCACGCACGTGAGCAGCCTAGTCCAAAGTTTGACTGAAAAGGACTCCGCCTTAATGACAATTGCAGATCAAACAATCACTGGTTTTCTAGTAGCTGGTAGGTAGTTCTTGTTCAATCGTGCTGCTTTGGAATTCTTATTTGGTTGTCATGTTTTAATCCGTACTGAAATTTCGTGCCCAAGCATGCTGCTGCCAGGGCTTTGGCAAGGCTTTCATGGTTGTTGAGACAAGCACACACATGTCAAATCTAAAAGCATCACAGCAGGGTTTGCAAGCCTTTGCGACGAGGTGTTGTACTGCTGGGCAAGAAAGCGTGGTCAAGTATGCATGCTTTCTGCAGGTGCTAACTTCAACCTTCTGCACTCATGTACAGGCAACAGCACTTGCGATACGCTGACGGCCAAGTGTGGCAGGAGCAAGCTGGCATGTATACGATGTGTGGCACTGTAGCATGCAACTGGATGTGCAAGATGTACTGTGTAGCAAGCTTCGGAAGCATGCAGACTATGCCTGACATGCCCCCTCCAGTAGTGCAATTTTTGATTAAGCACAGTTACTCTTACAAGCCGTAAAATCAAGCATTCCCTCACAAGCATATGCACACGCACAGTCAATCCGCAGGCATGTGAGCTGTCCAAACAGCACCTGCCAGGCCATCGCAGGCCCAGACGCATAGCTCAGTTGCATGGTGCAAAGGCTACCTGCTGCCAGTGTTCTGGCTGACACCAATCTAAGCACAAAACAGGACCTGTAGCTGCCTAACCGATGTCCAGCGAGGGCAACCCACCGATTGCCCTTCAAAAAGCTGTTTGCTTGGGTGCATGCATCTAAGCGAACAGAATCAAGAACACCACCAGCAGGGAGAACAGGGCAATGGACTCTGTAAGAGCGAAGCCCAGCAGAGCATAACCGACCAGCTGCTTGGCGATGTTGGGGTTGCGGGCAGCGCCGTTGATGAGGGAGCCGAACATGACGCCCAGACCAGCGCCCACGCCTGCCAGAGCGATGGTAGCGCAACCAGCGCCAACCATCTTGGAGGCAGCCAGGATGCTCATGGAGCGTGGCTGCTGCATCGCCATGGGAGCGGCGGCAGCGTTGGCACGGATGGTGGAAGCGATGGAGCTGGCATTGAGACCGAAGACGGTGGGTGCCTGCATGGTGTTCGAGGAAGGAGATACTGATGACAGGCGCATAACCGCACGAATGAACGCAACCAATGCTGACAATAACACTATGTAACAAACCAGCGCTGTGTGCTTGGGCAAGTCGGAGCTAGGGCAGCAGAATCGCATCGGGTTGGTCGTGGCAGGAGAGTGCTGCCCTGCTGCGAGAGCTGTGATAGTCTTCATGCTGATGGGTACTGCTTACCCGCAGGCCGCTCGCGGGCATGACCGCCTGGTTCACTGCGGATGGGATCTCAGTCTGCAAACAAGAGGAGTGCACCGATCAGCGATGTTCTACCAATCCATCATCGTGGTTTGATGATCGCCATGCGCACGTTGCCAATGGTGTACAAAGAGCGATCGATGAGGCAGGTTGCCATGTCGTTGCTAGTGCATGCCCTCCCTCAAGGGTTCAAGCACCCTGTGATCCGCCTGCTGCAAACGTAGCTCACCTGCTGAGACACAGCTGCTGGCACGGAAGCGCCTGTGAAGGAAGCAAGGCAGCAGAGGGGGCTGGTGAGTGTCGAGCTTCCGCTGATTGCAAACCCAGCAAACTTGTTCTCTGGCGCCACTCACCAAGAGGAGACACACCCTGGCTGGACAGGCCACGGGCAAATGCCCGGGCAATAGCCAGCGGCTGCAGCTTGCTTGCGGACTGGAGAGACATCTATAGGCGGCAAACAGTGTACGGGCCATCAGTCTTGGGAATCACTGGCGCTACGCCGCGCCGATAGCTGCCATGCTTCTAATCTAATTGCTTGTGCTGCTTGCTGCGGCGTTCGCTGCGCAATGATCACTGCTCCACATACTCGTCGCGCCAACAAATCCTGATCGCGACTCTTACGCACCTTTGTCAGAGAAGGCTGGCGATGGTGCGCCTAGGCCGGTCTGGGACAGACGGATCGGGCAAGCGTAGCAGAGGGCTGTGGCCGAGCAGAAAGCGAGACGGCCATCATGTTGGGGGTCCGCTCGTCGGTTGGTAACGGGCCAACCTACCTCGTGTTTGGCGTGAGCCCCCAGCCTTTGTTTGCATCAGAGCCAGCAGGTTGACCCTGAACTTGAACACTTGAAGGATGCACTTGCCATGCATCCCTCACGATGGCAGCACCTCATCAGGTAAGCCTCTGATCTGCAGCACCTCATCAATAAGCTTGCTCTGACCCCAAGAACATGATGTTCCTGATGAGAGAATTGCAACATCACCAGCGGCTGGCACTAGTGTTCACTGATGTACGATTACAATCGGGTGGGTTGACACAGAAAGCAGCGAGCAACTCAGCGGCCACAACGAGTCTTGGCACTAGTCCAGGAACAGAAAGAGGGAAGAGAATCACGGGATCACTTTCAGCAGGTCCTGCTGGCTGGTCTACATCCATGCCAGCCATGCCTCTTATGTTCACACTTTACCTCCTCTACACTGAACTCAGCGAGTACACTGACTGGCAACGATGCCCCCAACTGACTGGCAATGGCCCCAATTGGCTGAAATCTGTGATTCTGAGTTGGGCCATCACGAGAGGAGAGGGATTCCAGCCCGTCCAACCTACATGTGAACGCCTGGTCTGGGGCTGAAGTGAAGCGGCCGAAGTTGTGCAATCACAACCACTCAACCTGAAGTTTCCAGGCGTAGCTCAGACATCCTGGTGTACCTGGGCGTTACTCTGGTGGACAGGTAAAAACAATTACAGGAGATCAGTCCAACAAGCGGAGGCATTGATAAAATTTAATCGGCATCGTTTATGGTTGAGACTACTATGGTATCTAATCGTCTTCGAGCCCCCAACTTCCGTTCTTGATCAATGGAAGGGGCAGGGTGATGGCAAGCGCAACAGGCAAGGCGTTGACACTTTCCATGAATTGACTGCCTGAGTTTGAGAGTTCAGCCTGGCGATGTCATGTTTGAAACCGTTTGTTTTCACCGTTTGTTTATATCAGTAAGTTTATCCATTCAGTTTACAGGAGCATAGCACAGTTTCTTCATCTTTTGGCAGTTTCCTTGCGCATAGAATCAGCCGTACTGGGACGTGCGACCTTCTTGTGCGCACGCTGGCTGTTGCTGAAACGTCAGAAACGCAAAAAAACAGCATGAGCAGCTTGCCACATGCTTCTTGCAACCAGTCGACTGCTGCGGATGCAGTGCACCAGATGCAGAGTCAATCCAAGATAATACCTTAACTGCTTGGTTGGCTCAGTATTTCACAAATTTCGCTGCCACAGTGGTGCACACATTGCTGCAATACGTGCCATGACCACCTGCCTGTTGATTGCGTAGAAACCACCACCTGTATGTTGATTGCGTAGAAACCACCACCTGTATGTTGATTGCGTAGAAACCACCTGTATGTTGATTGCATAGAAACCACCACCTGTATGTTGATTGCGTCCATATCACCGGCAGTTGAAAGTACAGTGACGGTCCCTGTATCCGACCATTCCATCATCCACTTACTGCTTGACGTTCGTGAACCCTGTCAGGAATGACTGCTGTTAACAGACCCACCATGGGGTGCAATTACCCTTGCAGTTAAAAATCCTATGCGCTGATCGGATACTGAGCCGATCGGCAATAGGGCATGTCACTGTAATCAATCACCACAGCTCTATGATCTGCGGTATGCTCAACCTCAGGATGGCACCACCTCAGCTCATAGCCACTAACCGATGTGGGTGGAAAAAAAAAGAAGTTTGCCAGTTCTCCCTCTGCTACTTTACCACACCAGACGGCACAGCTCTCTTGGAGTTGTGGAACTCCAACCAGCTGTCCTAGCACTTCTTTCTGGGTGTAAACAAGTGTCTGCCAAGCTGATTAGTTATACTGCGACTGTCCCTGATCTCTGACTAAACGAGATCCATGACATGTGGCATGTGAGGTGCATGATTTCACAACTGATACACCCCAGCTACACAGAATCATGAACCGTGTGACATGGAGTAGGGGTTGACATTGGCCTAACTCGCAAGGCGTGGATACGTTGAAAGCTGTAAAACTAATGGTAAAACGTTGGCAGCTAACCAGTGCACGACACCCAACCTTTGAGGGCTTGCGATGGCTGTGCAGCGGAGAATGGAACAAGCCCGCTTTGGCACGGTTGCTCAGGTGCCAATTGCTGTCAACCTGTGTAACAGAAGATGGCTTGATCCCACGATTTGTTGACAGGCTGGCTTGTCGTGTTGTATCAGTATGCACTGTTCGTGTTGCGTTCGCATCCATCAACCGGTAGAAAATACATCCTCAGTTACACCACCAAGCCAACTCGCTCACCAAACAGTGTGTGGCAACACACAAGTCAAACAAGTACAGGCGCCCAGCAGACGGTGGCCGTGGCACGCTGTCAGCAAAGCATATACATTAACAGTGATGCTTCTGGCCTGCGTCAAGCCAAAAGGGGCAGAATGGCCTGCAAGCTAATGCTCATTGGGAATGCCTGAATGCCACGAGTTTCCCACTCATTATGTAACAAAAATGGTTCCTTTCATACCTACTATCAGCACACAACAATTGTTCAACAAATGCTGCTCCAAGCACTCGGGCAGTGCCTGGGCATTGCACTTGCAAAACAAAGTGGAAGACCCCAAGCTATCAGAGTCATTTCAATCCGCTGATCCGACCTCCAACGCAGAGATCAAGACTATGCGTACCTGCTGGCTTGATGCAAGTCATTGTACATTGAAAGAGGCACACCTCAAAAGTCACCACACAGCATGACGCAAAAAGGCGTCAAGTCAAGAGAGAAGCGGACAGGTCGAATGGCAATAAAACGACAGATCAAAGGACTAGCTACCTGGGACCTACTCTCCTGCCTGGGCAACCTTAACATCTGGTCATAGAACTGGCTGTAGGCCATCAGGCTCACTAACTCTGCACGGCAAGAGCTAGGAAGGTCATGGGGCACAAAAGTGCTGCCTAAATTCTGACATAAGTATGCCAAGAAAGCACTGTGTGATCCGCACATGCTGAACGACCATGTGCATGCACCTGTTCACAGCCCTTGAACACGCCTGTGCATGCGCTGGCATGCCATCACCCCACTGCCAAGTTTGAGAGCACGCAAGCTGTAAAAACAGCCAGCGATGTAATCAGACCTGTGAAGCAAACCAAATTCCTTTCCATGCCCTTAGCACGCGCCAAAGCCTGCCCCAAACTTGCTGTGGTTGTTGTGGGATTCATGCGGGTGGCCAGGCAGCAGCACTTGTGGCATGCTGGCCTCCATGCCTGTGTGGCGGTCGTGCTCAGCTGTATCCATGGCTGAGAACGGGCTAGATGATGTGCAGAGGTTGACACGCTTATTGGTGGGGCTGAGCATGGACGTCCGCAGAGGTGGTTTGCATGCGAGAGGATCCACAGGGCCTGGATGGCTGTGATGACTGTCGGCTGGGCCTGTAGAGCGGCAAAATGCAGCATGTTGGCTCAACGATGGTAAAGGCCCCATGCATGAACGCATGGACTCAGTCTGCCCCTCACCTTGTGTCATCGTTGGGAGCAGCTGCACAGGAAATTGATGCGGCATGTTCTCGCTGCCATCGATAGCCTGCAGGCGTGAGGTGCAGAAGCAAGCTATCATCCAGGCCTTGAATCAAGCAAACTTTGATAGGGTGCTGGGCAAACAAGTCCGTGGAGCCGCACCTCGTATTCCTGCTGGAGGAATTGCAAAATGGCCGCTTTGGGTACAACGTCTGAACTACCGTGCTCCTTGAGAAGAAAGCCTAGCACACGTTCCTGCACAGCATGATTGCAGGCGAAAAGTCGCGTCAGACCCCATCACAAAGAGCATAAGAGCACACGGTTGCAGATGTTGAGCAGAGTAGTGCATCAGCTGTGCTGCTCGCACCAGTGTTTGTCTGGAGGCAGCAGCCGAAGACTTGCGCTGCTGCTGCACTGCCTGAGAATAAAGCTGGCTCATAGAGTTGGCGGCTGATACAAAGCTACTGTAGAGCGTCCTTTCCGCGTCGAGGTCGATAACATCCGGCATTCTTCGCTTCTTGCCCATTGTGGAAGCTTGGGAGGGTGGGGCTGTCAGCCTTCTGTTGCGTCTCGCGGAAGAGGTTCAACCCCTACGATACTTCCAAAGGCTTAAAGCTGGCTGGTGTATTCACTAGTCCTACGGGCAGGGCGTGTCCGCCCGAGAAAACTGGGGCTTCAACTGGGCAAACCCTTCGCACTTCGCATGCGTGAGGGAGGCTACGTCTAGGTCACTCTGAGGCTCCGAGACGTTGCTGGCTGGATTTTGTCCTCGGCTCACCTCGTACCATGTGGGTCGTCGTCCGTTTTCGGTTGCAGGCAACTGTTCGCAGGCCCACTGCAGTTTAGTCAATCTACACTGCAGACAGTTGATGCAAGATCAACAACTGTGCTTCCATAAGTGTGTCTGCAAAGAGACAGTCTCTGTAGTTCGGTTGACACGTCAGCTTAGATGGAGTCTCCATTCAAAGCTGGTATACTGGCAGGCAAGGTAAGCAGGCACACCAGGCATAGGCACATGCTGCTGAAGCATGCACTGGTGCCTGCATGCCTCAGCCTGTTGAGAGCTGAAACTCATGTGCCCATGTTGCTGGAAATGGCACAGGTTGCAGTGGTAACAGGAGGAACTTCAGGCATTGGGTTGGAGATCGCAACACAGCTCGGTAAGAAGCTCTTGACGTTCAGGAGCATCAGGAAAACGCAATTACACAGTTCAGTCTTCCTTGCTGATTGCCCTCGGCCATCATCGCCATTGTACATGCACTTGTCACCTGACGCCCGATGTCGGCTTTCATGCAGGCCTGCATGGGGCTGCCGTGGTTGTTACAGGACGTCGTCAGGCTGTGCTGGATGATGCATGTGCTGCCATGAAGGCACAGGGCATTCATGTCACAGGGCTGCAGGGGGATGTGAGGCAGCAGGAGTCATGTGACTCTTGGGTAAAGCAGGTGCGCTTCTGAAGGCCAAGCAGCGAATCCACCAGCTTTGCTGCCTTGATGTGATTCAATGCCCAAGGTGTTCAAGGGCAGAACACAGGTAGCAGTACAGTTGCTGCACTCTCCCCATACAGGAGTATTTATCACAACCTTATTCCGGCAAGCCAGCAGCTTCACCAACCCTGCACCCTACTTTGGCATACCACATTGTAACCCACCGCTGTCATCACACGGCTTATCATGGCCTGTCTGTATGTCACTAGAGGGGAGGGATTCCAACCCGTCCAACCTACAAGTGAAGGGGATTGCGACACACCTGGATAGTAATGGTGGTTGACGAGAGGCAAGGCTACGCAACAGAAGGAAACGTCCCACAGTTGCATTCACATGCTGCTTTGGAATGTTGGTTGCCATGTTTGGAGGTGTTGTCATGTTTGGAGGTGTTGTCATGTTTGGTGCTGTCTGTATGTCACAGGTGGTTTCGCAGCTGGGCAGCCTAGACATCCTGGTGAACTGTGCGGCTGGTAACTTCCTGGCCACTGCAGAGGACCTCACACCCAACGGCTTCCGCACAGGTACTGGGCCAGGAGTGGGCAGCAAGGTTTACCTGTGTTACAGAGATTTGGTGAGACGGAGTGCTTCTGCGCATCGGTGACCGTCTGTTTTGGTGTGGGTGAGAAGAGCAGGACTGACATATCTGGCTGTCCGTCTGCCTTGGGCAAGGCAGCAAGCGAGTGAACTTCCAGCCAACAGTGATTCACAAGACAAGAAGGAAGCAACTCACTGGATGTGCAAAACAGGAGCATCCAGATGCATGCAGGCGTCATTCCCTGCGACCATCCATCAGTACAGGTCTAGGCTATGTGACTCTGTTGAAGCCACGTGACAGTTGCATGAGCATACACATACCTGTGATTTCTTCCTGACTCTATTCGAGTCACTTGGCAGTGGCCATGAGCAGACATGAGCACTTGGCGTCTGCCATCACTCACGCCCTTGCCGTGCTACAGTGATGGAGATTGACACCGTGGGTACGTTCACCATGAGCCGTGCTGCCTACCCTGCGCTGAAGGCTGGCAAGCAGCCGTGCGTGATCAACATCAGCGCCACACTGCACTACGGGGCAACATGGTGGCAGGTGGGCGCCATGCAGCACAAGGCCATGCCAAAGATCAAGACAGCTACAACAGTCAGTCGTAAAGCAACAAGAAAGAATGATATACTCAATGCGAGGGGTCTGCTGCCTCATAGTGATCACAGGTTCAATTCTAGTCTGCGTCATGTAGGGCCCGGGCTGTGGCCAGATGATACTGGACTGCATACCGAGGGTAGCATACTGTGCTAACGGCCGTATGTTTGAAAACTTGTAAGCCTGTTCCGGCTTTCGTTAGGCTGAAAAGCCCCACTCTTCTGCAGTGTCTGATTAAAGACAGCATGCATCGCCTGTTGTTGGGTGCGTGGCCCGATGCATTGCTTGTAGGCCACTGTTGTTTGCCTTTTTCGTCCCTGCGTGCTTTGAAGGACCTTGTTGGTCGGCTGCTCCATCCTTGTGTGTTGCGGTCGCTCCGTTCCCGTCACTGCTGACACTGGTTTTATCACATCCTGCCTGTGGGCCGCTGTTGTTGCAATCACCCTGTCTGTTTCACACTGGTCCTCTATCACCACCAGGGCCTCCTTGCAGGTAACAGAGAAGGTGTGTGGCCTGTTGCATTGCCTGTTATTTGGCTTTTCTGTCCATGCGTGTTCCAATCATCATCATGTCACCTCCTGCCACCTTCATTGTCCCGCCCAGGCGCACGCCTCCGCTGCCAAGGCCGCCGTGGACAGCCTCACGCGCAGCCTGGCGCTTGAGTGGGGCCAGGCGGGGGTCAGAGTCAACGGCGTGGCGCCAGGGCCCATTGAGGGAACAGCAGGTGGGAGATCAGAAAGGATGCAACAAGTGCAGGACAGGCACTGCATGGGGCATGGGCGAACATGCACGTGTGGCTCATGAAGACCCTGCAACGATACTTAGTTGCAGTGTGATAGTTAGTTCAGGTGCGGTGCACAGCAAGCTGAGCACATGGGGTTTTTTACATGCAAAGATTATAAGTGCTGTGCTGTGCTTTGCTTACCAGCACGCTGGCACGTGCTGCTGCTTTGGGAAACCGTCACACTGGCATACATAATTACATAACATCTTGCTGGCCCTGGAGTGGCAGCTTGCCAATTCTCTGGGCCTGTACATGCACATTGCACCACTACCACGTGTATTGATTACGGTATGCATAATGCATCCTGGCATGCACGCATCGAACAGGCGAGCACGCATGTCTTCATGTTGGCAGTTTGCCAATGTATCCACTGGCCCGTACATGTCGCACATGGCCCTTTGCAGGGTTGAGCAAACTGGCCCCTGGAGCTGAGGAGCAGGCAAAGGCGGTGGTGGTGGGGTCCATCCCCCTGGGGCGCATGGGCCGCAAGTGGGACATCGCCATGGCATGCGTGTTCCTGGCCTCGCCCGCAGCAAGGTGGGCAGAGGGCACAAGCACACAAATCCATGCAGGATATGCTCCTCCCAACGAGTTGCTGCGTTCTCTTCAAAACTATCATGTCTACTGCACATGCTGATAGTACCTGCTTGCTCACAAATCCTGAGCTTCTGCCCTTGTCCATGACGTTCTGCCGCATACAGCAGCTTGATGCTGAGATGGAATGCAGACGTCGAATTTTGTTGGTTTTCCTACACGCAGCTTCATCTCTGGTGACACGTTGGTGGTGGACGGCGCTTCCTGGATGTGGCGGCCAGAGCTGGTGCCCCGCAGCGTTGTGAGCAAGGTGTCGCGTGGTGTGGAGGGCAAGAGCCGGGCAATAGGCACTGCAGCCGGTGGCCAGCCACGCAGCAAGATGTGATGCCCAAGAAAGGCAGCATTCTGACACGTGACACGTGTGGCAGCAGCTGGGCGCTCAATTGGCTTGTTGGAGGCCAAAGCTGGTTTCCTTTCTTTGTAGCGTGCTATAGTTATGACTTCTAGAGTGATGACTGACAGCCTCAAGGCTTGATTGTATAAAACCACCATATGTCTGCTGCTTGAGCGTTACGTTCATTACGCTTTATTCCTCGCCTAACTTGAGCTGCACACAACTCTTAGAGCAGGCCTGTATCATAGACATGAGTGCTGTAATGTTACGATCTCAACTGCTGTGTGAAGCTGTCTCACCCTCTCACTCTCTCTCTCTCTCTCTCACACACACACACACACACAAACCCAGAACATGCACACAAAACACGTAGCCGGATAGCATGGCATCGTTTCCCCATCCTGTGGCTAGGTCATTGCAATCAGGTCACAACATGCACCATGAGGTGACCTACGGGCGTACCCTGCCTGCAGCTGATTAATTGCTTGAATTCAGACAGGACTGTTTGTCGGCCTGCTGCACACCTGCGTTGTCTCCTACTCAACAAGCTGAAAACGCCAAATGGTTCGAACGCCAAACAACTACCAGGATAGCATGGCGTCGTTCCCTCATCCTGTGGCTAGGCCATCACAACCAGCGTCAACGTTTGCACCATAAAGCGACATACAGGCGTATGGCCACCCCTGATTGCCTGAACGCAGACAGCCCTGTTCAATCGTGACTCCCTACAGAACGCGGCCTTGCACGTCATATGAGGGACCTACTTTACCCATATGACGCCTGCTTCACCCCTCTATTGTCCTCAGTATCCCCTACTGCACAATAGTATGAGCAGACACTGCCTGCATCACACACTTGATGTCCTCACCCTAGCCTGATCCCTCACCCCAGACACAGACACTTCTCATCCGACTTGACAGGACGGCAGGATTGCTGGATCGGCATGTCCGGTAACTTGCCTTGCCTTCGCACCACCTACAAGATGGCCCCCAGCTCTGCGTCCTGCCTTGCAAGCATCAGAAGCATAGGATCATCGAAGAACCTGTTGATCGACACATCGTCGCTCATGCCCTTGCGCCGACGCGTCTTGACCATGAACTCACGAGCCAAGGCACCCACAGGGGCGGGTTCCAGAGGCCGCAGGACCACGCTCTTGTCAAGAGGGTCGCCTGGGACGATCTGCCAGTGGTCGAAGACGCTTTGACAGAACGCTTGACCCTGCAGATGCGTGCAGTGAACGGGTTGAGGAAAGGGGGAAATGAAGCAGGCCTTGCCACGAGTGAACAAGCCACGTAGTGGGCGGGAAAGTTACTTGTCTATTGGGCTGGCAGGCAGGGATTTAGACAACCGCGGTGAGCACCAAGCTTGTGCACTACTCCATCAGCATGCTCACTGACCTTCCAATGCTGGTATGGCGAGAGAGGCTACCTAGCAATCCGAAAGGGCTCCGGCGGCTGAAATTGCCCGACGATTCAAGCCCCCTGTACTTGCCTGTGTTGTGTATCTGAGATCCGTCTCAAAGCCGAACGACTCGACAACAGGCAGGAATGCCTTGACCAGGAAGATGGGCGTGCCAGGCTTGGGGATATCCTGTGTCACATGGCCGCGCCGCTTGGCCAACACGTTGTAGATGGGTGCAATGCAGTCAGCAGGGGTCTCGATCTCCACGTAGTAAACTACAGCATGAACGCAGAACAGGTAACAATGGATGGAATGGCAAACTTAACTTACTGAAATCGTCACCTGCTACGTTTGCCTTGATCAGCGATCAGCCCGAGCGCACGTGTCATGCAGCAAAGAAACGTACAAGCGCACGAGCCCCATGTGCAGCAGCCAAGTGCACGATAAGCTGCCCGTCAGTTACCTGGTTCCATGAGCCTGGGTGTTGCCATGAGGAATGCAGAGTAGCAGACTCTCCGCGCCGTGGGGATGATCTGGCCGCCGCCCCTGTGGATGGGCTCCGGTGCGATGGTGGCATCCAACACCTGCAAGCAGATACGCCAAGTCAAGGGTAAAGGAGGTGAAGATTGATTATGCTTGCACTGATAGTGGCACCCGATACCTGGGCCACAATTGCGCACAAAAACATGTGGTGTACAACCTGTGGTGTAACGTAAGGTAGGGCTAGGTAGGAGGGCTATTGAGTGAACCTTAGAGAGGTGCATGTGTTAAGCTCATGTCATCAACATGCGACGGTGTGCCTTGCAAGTGTGGGCGGCCAGTACTTGCATACCGTACTGCTCCAAACTTATTTGCGTGGACTTTTTTTGAACGCAAACAAGTTTGGAGCAGAAAAAGATCCAGAATGAAATGCAAACGTGTTTTTGTGTGTGGGCCAAGCCTCAGACGCAAAAAAGTTAGGAGCCTCAGACGCAAACGACTTAGGAGCGCAACATGAATGTTCCTAAGCAGCCAGCGGCCAGTGCTCCTAAGGGGCAGAGCCGCTTGGGCGACTTCTTCAAAAAGCGTGATGCCGGCGATGCAATCCAGACCCATCAACACAAGACCCAACCCAGTTCTGCAACATTGGGGATGCCATTGCCGCAGAGCAAGCCCGCATTGCAGCTGTGCTGGCTATCATAGCTGAAGATCCAGGTGCATACGATGTCCCTGAGTATCCTTCCTATTAATTGGTAGAAGAGATCTGTGACTTTGGTACAGGAGTAACATTGCACCTAGGTCACTTGACACGTCAGTAAAAGCTGTTAGAAGCAGTGTGTGTGCGCTGTGGCGTGTGGTGTAACAGGTTGACGGCCTACGTAAAGTAAGAAGGCCAAACATCAAACGCAAACGTAAAAAACGCAAAATAAGCCTGTTTTGGCGCCCAAGACGCAAAAATCAAGTGCAAAGTACAAAATGGTTTTATTTTTGAAACGCAAAGAAGTTAAGCACGCAACCAAGTTTGGAGCAGTACGGTACTGTGCTTGGGCGCGCCAGTGTGCTCCTTGCTTCAATGCAAGTGAGCCGTGTAAATTCGTATTCGTCCCCAAGGGTGTGTCCTCGTCCCAGGACCCACCAGTAATTCCCTGTCACCTGACTGGGCCTGAGGTAGGTTCTCACCTTGAACTTGACGTTTCTCAGCGGTTCATCGCACAGCGGCCCCTCCCTGGCGCCCCACTGGAAACCCTGGGGCACAGCACACGCACCGGACAGGACCCAGACTCAGTCAGCCCGTGCATCTGCTGAATGACATGCGCACAAAGTGAAGGCAGAGGACACTGACACAGGAGGAGTAACAAGCATGGTATGTACCATGCCTGAGATTTAAGACCATGCAGCATGCGTGCTCAGTAACGTTTCTCAACAACCACGCAGATACATTGTTATCGCCTGTCTGGTTCCTACCTCCCGCACTACCCGTGCCTCCCACGGCCAGCAGACCCCTGTGTGTTCCAGCCTTAGCTCTTGATCTGCTCTGGCGTACAGTCGCATGCATGCAAGCAGGCCAAACGTCACACAGATTCCCCACCTGCACAACGCTATCCCTGATAGCGCCCAGCAACGCCTTGTCCGTTTCTCCCGCTAGCGTGTCATCCAGCAGGACGTTGGCGCCATTGCGCTCCGGGCCAAAGGCCCACAGGCCACGCACGGCCAACAAGTCCCACTCGTACTTGGTGGTGAAGAAATCCTGTGACATGGTCAAGCGCCCAGCATGTCTGTGTACATGTGATCGTCCCACAGGTGGAAAGAAGATGGGCTTAAACACGTTATCAACCACGCGTCTGATCAAGAAGCACGTCTAGCCTGAACTCAAGTCATGAGATCTCGGATTGCCTTTGAATTCATAACTGCCCGCATCCATGCATCCTGTGGCCTATAATCAGCGCATGCCTTGAATTGGACCGGGATGCAGCCCCCAGTGTGATCCAACCAAACTCTAATAGCTGCTCTGATCGAGCCGGGGGGCATAGTGTGCTGATTTAAAACACTGTACAGTCAAGTCTGTCCAGCCTTGATGCATTTTCGTCAGGCACACTTCAGTTTTCTTTTTGGCGACCCACCTGCAATTTCTTCCTTGGCCAGTCAATCGACACCCTCCCTGCCTCTATGTCCTCTGCCAGGCCCTTGTCCAGCGGCTCAGCCACCACTGTGATCTTGTTGCGCTTGTTGGGCGTCTGGGCACATGGGAGCAGTCAATGGTGCATGTCAGGACACCGCCACATGCACAAAGACGACATGTGGGGGCATGTGGTTGTGGCTCTGGAGGCGGCAGGTACACCGGGTCACAAACACGAAGAGAGTGCAGTGAAGATGCATGCCAGGCATGCTGCCACAGCACATCGTGACATCCATGGGAAGAACACAATTGGGACGTGCATCGTCATTCGCCGTGGTTGCGTTTACGTAAACAGAGCATCGACATAAAGCAGGAACTGCGCCAGAACCAAGGAACACATCTTATCTGGGAGCACGTGATTGTGGCTCCGGGTTGGCAGGTATGACAGGTCACCAACACAAGGCGAGCGCAGTAACGGGGCATGAGACAGTAAAGCTTTTTTCCATGCGTGCCTGTTGATGCTGAATACGCGAAAGGCAGGATGTATGCAAGGAACGCATGTCTGCTGACCTGGCACCCACTGATCTGTGATGACACCCACCTCTGCAAAGCACTTGAGTGAAGACGTTTCTACCACGGTTTCGCAGAAGGAAACCACTGGATCTGCCACCTTTACCTCCACCTCTGCACACAGGACCAGACAGGTATAACATCGTAACAAACCGCCACCAGAATGGGCGGTAGCAGGCGATAGGTGGCCACCTGCCACTGGATTGCTGTCCGTCTGGCAGGGGCTGTAACGATACAGCAAGCCCAAAGCGCCACAGTACCATTGCTGTGCCTCTACAGTACCACAGGCGCATCGGTTGTGCATGTACTGCTACTGAATTATCAACCAGTCACCAGTGGATGTCTATCAGGTATGTGTTGTGAGCAGATATCCCTGCTGCGCTCCTGCAGCCATGATGCTGTCCTGGTGACAGGCGGCAGACGACCATCGGATTCCCGCGTTTCCCAGTGGCTGCCCAGCAGGAAGAATCCCAGCAGATATAAGCACATCCCAAGCAATTGCATGCTGCGTCTGTCAGCAAGCGCATGTACTGACGCAGTTGTTATGCAGGTGCACTGTGTGCCGTTGCCTACTTAGCCCTCCTGTTTAAGTATCCCGCTCACCTGAGTAGAGCTCTCTCAAGTCCTTCATGAGACAGTCAAGGTACATCTCCCCAGTGCCCAGGATGGTGTGCTCACCGCTCTCCTCAACCTGAGCACAACACAACGCAACAAAGTGCAATACACAGACCATTTTAGGCGGATGTCTCACCACGGCTACTCCACAACACCGTGAACCACACTCTGCAACACACTGAGCGTAGTGCAGGACAGGACCTCTGCGACTTCAAACCACAGACAAAGCATGCCAACACACCTCCCATTCAAATGACCCTGCAACCCTGGCCGAGCAACCAGTGCCCCAATCAATTCTGTGACTCACGCACAGCTCTGCTCGTGTGCAATCCTCTCACAAACCATCTTTGCCACACGAACGTATCAGCCTCAACTCCTGCAGAGGCTCTTGTGAACCATGTGCTTCGTCTCTGGCTGCTTTCTTCTCGCCAAATCCTTAGACCCTCAATCACCCTTGGACCCTGGTACGGCCATCCCTGGACCCTGGTACGGCCATCCCTGGACCCTGGTACGGCCGT
>QAXH01000383.1:0-20183 GCA_004335635.1 Chloromonas sp. AAM2 | reverse complement strand
GAATTTCGGCTTTCGGATTTCGGATATCACTGTCCAATTGGACAGTGATATCCGAAATCCGAACAGGGCAGCGCATATCCTGTAATTGACATGTGAGGGTGCATGGTGGGTAGTCAACTAAAAAAAAAGAAGTTTGCCAGTTCTGGGACAAACTGAGTATCCTGCACTGGAACCCACCGCAGTCCTGGGACAATCCTTGTGAACACCGCTGGAACCAGTGTGGTGGCGTGTGTGTAAAGACGGTGTTGAGTCAGTGTCCAGTGCCCCACTAAGGCCCGTTGCTGGTGCATGGTGGTGACTGGGGTTGACTGGGTGTGGTGATGTAAGACATATACTGACTCAGTGGTCGGACCACTGCTGTGACGACACCTCCCACTCATCACACGAAACTTACAGTCCCAGAAAACTTTTTTTTAGTTCAGTTTAGTCCAGTCGCTAACCAGGGTTGGAACCACCAGCCGCTTACAACCGAATGTGCTTTTTTGACGACACCTTGCAAAGACACGACGACGTCGCCACCTTGAATTCGCAACTATCAGAGTGTCGTTTCGTGTTGCTCGCGGTGTACAGCTGTGGACCTAGGGCTAGGAGCTTGTGAAGGTGCGGTTGCACCATCTTGTGGCTCAACTCGAGTGTGGCCTGAATACCATGCCATACGCAGGCTATCCATGTCTATGCACGGGCATGCCTTTCAAAGTCGGTGGCCACGTTCTCTGCTGTGCTCGCAGCCAGCCGGTGACTGCCTGCATCACGGTGCATCGCGTGCTTGAGCTTGAGTCGAGGAAATCCGCGTGCCTCCAGGGTTCGTGACGTTCACTCACATCCGTCCCAGGGGTTAGGGCTTGGGCCTAAACCCTAACCCTAACCCCTAAGCCCATGCGCCTTTGTGATCTGTCATACGCTCACAGCATCGCGTGTGCCCAGGAAGCTCAGTTTACTTTTCTCATGTTCATGCAGGAATACCATGGTGGGACGATGACGAGACGCCTGTTGACATGACCACGGCCATTGAGAATGCACGACACCAGCTCAAGCACCACTCAGCCATGCAGATGTTCAGCAAGCGCAGCCTGCTAGCCTTTGTATTCATGGCCAACAAGCTGGAGCGCACACTGCCAGGCGGTTACGAAGACTTTCAAACGTACAAGATGCTGGAAGAGCAATTGATGGCCAGCAAGGAGTATGAATTTGTGCACGGCCCACAGCAGCAGATCTGGCCAGCAGAGGGATGAGGGAGTACTGTGGAGACTAGACAGCAGCTGCTGCAGTTCAGCATGGCCACTCAGTACCTGTGCTGGCCACCCAAGGTGCCCCTGACGGTGGACAGCATTTGCATGGCACACAAGCTCATGATGTGGGGAGCTGTGAAAAACGGGCAGTTCCTGCCTGCTGGGGAGTTTCGCACGTCAGCAGCACACTCACGCACAGGGTATGTGTATCCAGAGGCGTTCATCATATCTGACCGGCTGCATGAGATTGTCAAAGACTTCAACACCATGCTTAGCAGCAAGCAGCATTCCAGCTACAGCCTGGCAGCTGACCTGCTATATCGGTTTGTGACACTGCATCCATTCGCCAACGGCAACGGGCACATGTGCAGGCTGCTGGCAGCATTCGCAGCACTTGCAGCAGGCGAGCCGTTCCTGCTTCACATGTCAAATGGACACAGCAAGACACGCCAGCATTATTACAACGTGCTGCGACAGCTGATGTGCCTCGGAATGTTACAGGGGTGGTCGGCCTGGTTAGCCGGCATGGTTAGCCCACGGTTGGGCGCTGGTGGTTGGGACCTGATCTGGAAAACCAATTGAAACCTAACCAGCCAACCGGGACCGGCCAACCAGTCAGCCAACCAGGAGTGCCAACCGTGCCAACCAGGCTGGTGTATTCATTACCGTTTGTTATCTGGGTCCCCGACTGTACAGGCTCAGCAGCAGGCACCAGTTCTGTGATCCCAGCTGGCACCACCAATATACTATCCCTATCCCCCCCCCCTTGCAACTGCACTTTCCAGCGTAGACAACACACAGACAAGAGCTGAGACCACCCATACATACTCTAGCGTCTGAACTGCAACATGTGTCCAAGAAGTCGGTTGATTGATTGCCTGTACTTCCGTTGGAAGCCGTGTTCGGATATAGAGCTGCGCCATGTGGCTGGCACTGGCACAAACAAGTAGTTGGAACAGGGAAACAGATGCGCCATGAAAGCGGAAACACGAGCTGTTCAATTATTGAAGCTGTGCTTGTGGCACCAGTTGAGACGTGAAAAGGCAAGGGCATCAACCATCATCCACGTTATGTAGTAGAAAGCGTTTGGTAATAGAGCCAGCCACTGTAGCCCTTAATGTCTGTCATGTGCTCGTGAAATTTGGGCCTGAGTTGAGCAATGCCTGAATAATGGAAGCGTTTGGAAGTCAGGAAACCGTTCCTATTGTACCCATGCGTTTCTGCCATCATAACTTCCCAACTAACATGTATCTGGGCCCAACCACATCTGGGCCCAACCACGCCAAGTCCATACAGGTTAAAGCTCCAGCTTCTTGGGCTTGGGCTGGACGTTCAAATCAACATCTTCTAAGGCCTTGGCCGCTTTCCTATCAGCTGTCCTCTTGGCGGCTGCTGCCTTGCGAGCCGCCTGCTCCTTGTTGTCTCTGATGTGCTGTGATAGCTCCAACTGGGTCACCACATGGTCAGCCCTAAGCCACATGTATCTGAGGGACGTCACAGGTCTTATGGCCCACTCCACCTGGGCCTGCAGTGTGTGTGTTGTACGAGTAATCTGCATATGCGAAGCGGTGAATAGGCGTACAATTGGGTTTGAGTTTTACAAAAAGCACGTTGCAGCGGCTTTGCTGATCTGCACAGTCTGAACAAAGTTTTGCCAACTGAAAACAGCTTTACGTGCTTGTTGGACGGGCCTGCCTCTGTTTTCATGGTCTGCTTCAGAATGTTCCGGAATGCTAAAAGGGGTTGTAGATCCTGCCTCACCCTGTCCGGCTAGGAGACTCTGAACCACGCTGAACACAGGCTTCATGCACGCATGTAGGGCTTGCACGCATTGCATTTGTCAACTCTTGTGTTGGTCTTTGTGACCCGTGGGCATTAGCATGCTCTGCCCTCTGCATGCTGTTGTTGTTGTTGTTGACTTGGCCTTCAGTCCGGGGAGGACTGCTCAGCGGGGGCAAGGGAGAGGGAAATTGGCGGTAACCTACTGGTCACCACTGCCCCCTTGTCAACAACAGCAAAGTCAACTTGAACAATTTCCAGAAGACTGTGTTACCTGCCAGTACTCAACTCTAAAGCGACTAAGGGCAGACACTGTATGCTGTAGAATGGCAACGCAGGTAGGAATGTGTGTTATTGGTGCTACTGTGCGGCTAGGATTCTCCTGTCTGCCTTTGCTAGGACACATATTTCATGCATGCGTTAGGGTTGGCGCCCGTTTCATGGTCATCATTGGTCGGCTGCCTATGTAAGCAAACGCCAGGAGAGCAGGCAAAAGCAAGCACCAGGTCTCAGGGCCTGCCCTAGAAGGCGGAGATACCCGCAAAAGAAGCCGGGGCTGTGCACCTGTGCCCGTCGGTGCAGGAGGAAACGCATTACTGAAAGGACAGGCGCAGAGGCACAAGCAGGAACAAGCTAAACAACCACCACCCCATCTGTATGTGCACGATGCATCAGTTAACATCTCCGGAGCACCTGCTGCATGCTACAACCCAATTCAGAATTAAGGCTACCAGCTGAGTTTGCCGCAGGCCCATGCATACACGCAGCCCCAACAAACAAGGAACCGAATCCCACCAGGCACAGCCCTATTTTCCTTCTCCCCTTGTCCCTGCTGAGCAGTCCTCCCCGGACTGAAGGCCATGTAAACAACAACAACAGCCGAGCAGCCAAGGGGTGAGGCAGGAAAGGGAGGCACGTGAGCCAAGACAGGGCTCGTAACCGGAAGCACACACACCACCCACAGCAAACCAGGCACGGGCTGGGGGACCAAACAGCACGCAGCTGGCCCAAAACGCCAATAAAAACGACGAAAACGCGGTACACGCTGGTACATTTAACACACAAGTGCAAGTTCGTTACCGCAGAGTCAAGGTAAGGTTACAAGGTGTTGAACAGGTGTATCGCAGAGGTGGCAAGTTCAAAACTCCACGTAAGCGTTTCTCTGCAAGCGCTGCTAAGGAGATGTGCTAGGCCTAATGCTAAAGGGTGCTAAGGAGGTGTGCTGATGGTATACCATGCTCACCAAATTACACCTTTGTGAGCCGCATCGATGCGTAGCATTGCGTAACTGGGGAGTACAGGCAATGCTACGCATCGATGCGGCTCACAAAGGTGTAACTTGTTGAGCATGGTATACCAATGAAACTGTTGTGTGCATGTGTTTGCAGCGGCGGCACGGGCGGAGGCACAGGCTCAGGCACAGGAGTGAAAGCGTCTTCTGGCGAGGTGGGTGCCTTAAAGGGGCGGAGTGTGTGTCAGGAAGGGGCTGGTTTGACACGTGGTAGCAGGAGTGTATGTCCTTTGTCTTGCTACACCCCGTTGTGTGATGCACCAGCATGTCACATTTTATTCCACACATGCAACTATCGGTATTACAAGACGCGACCACAAACCACTCGGTGGAAGTCAGCAGGCTGTCTGCTTACTTAAGCCCGTAGCTTCCAATCACGGCTCGTTAACCAGGCGCCTTGGAAAGAGGCCTCAGTGTGTAAAAGTAAAAGTAAGCCCTGCTGGGTGGGTGAACGGGAAGCCACTGTCCATCATGAGCTCGAAACTACTGCTAGCAAGTGGTTGACTTGTTGACACAGCAGACGTGGCCTACTCCTTTGATGGCAGGGCAGATACTTCACACCTCAATCAGACAGCACATTACGTACCGTGCTATGATGGTCTTCAACAGTGTCTTCCATGTGTGCTGGGAGGACGTAAAGCGCGAAAATCATGATCAGTTGATGCGGTTAGAAACGTCCTCAGAATTCGGAATGACAACTCAAGAACCCTGACAGGATGTCGATCCTGTTAATGGAGTGTTACTGGTGTACTTATTCATATCTTTTAAATTTGAATCCGCCGGCTTGCGTGTTTGGCACGTCTTTGCAACGTTGTGAATGCGTGGTACAGATCCTCTGCCCAAGTGGTTCTAGATCGCACAGTTCCTGTGGAAAGCGGTTGTCAATCAGCGCTTATCGTCGTGCTGTCGGGGCACTCCGGCGAACCACACCATGGCATCGGCTTGCTGCGCTGCCAGCAAGACGTGCACATGCAAAGACGCATCGTCATGCACGTGTGCGCAAATCGTAATGCGCAACCCCGAGGGCATTGAACCTGGGGCCACGGCTCCAATGACGATGCCTCAGGTCATCAGGATGTGCCAATGCGATTGTGAGGACTGCAAGTGCAATGATCCTGAACTGCTCAAAAGGGTGAGATGCTGGCAGTTGGTGGACACATGATGTGCAGATGCCCTCAAGAATCCTTGCATGGCTTAGAATGAACACCCCATGATTCACCTTGACCCAAAGGTCGGGCCGTGCAGATCGCCAGCAGTTGTGCTTTCCCTGAATCCAATGCCTGCAGGTACCCTCTCTCAAAGAGCCATGGGTGCCCAACTTCAGAGTACGCCTTGAAAACAACGCACAAGGTGCAGCAGCAGGCCAAAGCCAGCCTCCCTTTGCCAGCCCTGATTGCTGCATGCAAACCCAAAGCCCTGCACCACCAAGCAGCCAAGCTATAGGAAAGGTGCCAACTACAGCCAGCAGCTGCTGTGCTGCTGGTGCCAAAGCAGTTCCAGGTGCAGCTGAGGAGGCCGGGCAGGAGGGCATGGCCAGCCTACGTGAGCGTCTAGCACAGGAGCTCCTGGTCCAGCATGCAGACCTGGGAGTTACTGGCATGCGGCTAGACCCGGATGGGTCGCATCTGGATTTACAGGTGGGCATCACTTGCACCGGATAGGACATTAGCGGTAAATGGCAAACGGTACGGCTGCCTTGATTGGCACTGCATGGATACCTCAGTAGCTTAAAAAAGCGCCGCCGGAAGAGAATCCACTAGTTAAGTGTCGGCAGACAGTTTTGTGCTCAGCACTGGTTCAGAGCCCTACATGTGTGCTTGGATGAGGCATGCCAGGATGGGCGAATTGTTATGCAGGCAATGTTGAAGTTCAGCAGGGTTCTCCAGCGCTATTCATTAGACTGGGCCTTGCAGGCCATGCAGTGTTCAAGACACACACGATGCATACAAACGTCGCTGTCACTTGGCCATGCTTGCAGGTCTCACGCCATTCGGCCCCACAGGTGCCACCCACAGCTGCTGTCCCTGTGCGCTCAAGGAACAACGGCCCAGCCACTCCCTCTGTAACCTCAAGCGATGATGCTGCATGGACACAGGTGGGAGGCAGTGGACTGAGTAGGCATGGGTGGGCTCAGCTTGGACCACGCAAGCCTAACTGGCACTTGTGGCATAATTACTTTGGGTGTGCTGAGTAGGCACGGGTGAGGTTCAGAAACGAACTCAATCAACCAGCAACACGCTGGCCTTATGAGTGTGATGCCATGCAATGGTGGTATGATGCAGTCGGGCCGTGCACCATCTCGCTGGTTTCGGTTCTGAGTCCTGAGTCCTGAGTCCTGGTTCTGTGTCCGTGATGCAGACGTTCAAGTCAGGCGTGACCAGCCTGCTGGGTTCTCTGGGCCTGAGCGGCACCTGGCTGGCCGGTCCCCCCGTGCCACTCAAGCTGCAGCACGCTACCTTCAGGGTTGGGGGCATGACGTGTGCCTCATGCGTGTCTACGCTAGAGAGTGCACTCAAGAAGTAAGTGAACTTGCAAGGGGGTGATGCGCTTGTCGTACAAGATTGCATCATTCTGCTGTTGTTTAAGGATGCCACACATTTATGTGCAGGCAAACAGATGGCTGCAAGCAATGCATGCATCACCTAGCTGTTTGTGGGAATGCCATGGCAATGCAAGCAAGCTGACCTGCAGCAAGCTTCCTGATGTGATCTGTTGCAGGCTTTCTGGTGTGCATGATGTGGCAGTCAGCCTCTTGGGAGAAACTGCTGAAATCAATTTCAACACTGCGATTGTGGCGTTGGACGACTTGCAAACCGCCATTGAGGACGTTGGCTTTGACGCCAGCCTGCAACCACAGGTGATGCATGTTGGGGTGAAACATGGGAGGCATGTAGGAGGACGCTGACCACTGCAGCAAGGAAGGCAGAGATTCACGGATTGTAGGAGTTTGACTTGGGAGCCAGAGCCTCCCTTGAAGGTGCAAGTGAGCTGAATGGAACGATCAGGGGGATGGGTGCCTTTGGGCAACCGAGCAAAGGCAGCCCAACACTTTTGAATAGTTCGCAACAAGGGGCTGCCAGTGCAACAAGCAGCTCAGGCTGAGTACTACTCGATGTGGCTCTGTGCAGATCAATTCTGCTGTCGCTTTCTGAAGCTGCTCTAGGATGGATGACTGGAGACTTGTGAACTGCCACACTGACAACAGTGACTTCAAGCATCGTAGCTTGACAATGAACTGCCCTTCCTGGTGTTAATTGTGTCGTCTCAGGCCAGTGAGGTGGGCCGGGTGGTGCTGGAGGTGGGCGGCATGACCTGCGCCTCGTGCGTCACGGCGGTGGAGGGCGTCATTAAGGGGCTGCCCGGGGTGACGGAGGCAGCGGTCAACCTGGCCACTAACCAGGTGAGGCAGCCTGTCACCACATGCCACACAGGGTATAATTTGATTCATACTCAACCTAAGTGCGCAAAGTTTGTCGCCTCCCAGTGCAGTGCACACACGCGTGTAATTTGACCCAGGTCACACATTTTCAGCCGCAACATGCCACACACGTCTCTGCAGCCAGGTCAGGTCGCAAGCCAGGCTCTTCTGCACTGGATATGGGTGCAGTTTTCTACAAGTTGTTTGTGTAAGTGGTGATCATCTGGCATGTTGACCTGGACACAGTCTTTTGTGCGTTGCACGTGGACCGCTGCTGCTGTGGGTTTCTGACCTGGTGTGTTGTGTGGCTCTTGTGTGTGCCCAGGCCACTGTCAAGTATGATCCCAACAGCTCCACCGGTCCTCGCTCCATCATAGGGGCGATCGAGGATGCAGGCTATGAGGCCAAGGTCTGGAAGGGAGCCTTGTCAGGTGGGCCATGTCAAATGATGACGCACACAGTTACTTGCGCAAGAAGTGCATGCTGTAAAGCATGGGTGCACAGCCGTTTGCGTCCTCAGTCAGCAATGTCTTGAGTTGGGTTCTCTGCCCTGGATGACCTGAGCACCCGCTAGACCGACGCCTTGGGTGTGCTCACCATGTGCTGCTGGCTGGGTGTCTACCACGCATCAAGCCACAAAGCAGGAGAAGCCTCTGCTGCCCCGTGTGCAGACACTGGGGAGCTGCACCGCGTGGAGGCGAGGAAGTGGAGTGTGCGCGTGCTCGTGGCGGCTGTCTTCAGCATCCCGGTGTTCCTGCTCTCCATGCTGCCCATGGTGCCTGGGCTCATGTGGTGGGTGCAACGCAGGGGGGGAGGCCTTGCCAGCCAAGCAAACTGATGATAATCAAACAGGGGGTAGCCGACCACGCGCTTGCGATTGTTGCCGTGCTGAAGCAAATCAGGGCAGAGTTGCTGGACATGATTGATTAGTTTCGGGATCACCGAGCTGGAATGGTTGTGCTCTGTAGCAAGCCAGCTGCTTGTGATGGTGGAGCTGAGCTGAGACCTGTGTGATGGCACGCTTGGGTTTATCGCTGGACTGTTTTGTGTATGATGCAGGATTGAGAATTCCTGGATGGCTGTCAACGCCTTGCCCTGGACCTGGGTGGCCATGCTGGTGCTGGCAAGCGTGGTGCAGGTGGGTGTGTTTGGCACGCTCATGCCTGAAATTGCATCATGGATTGTCCATCGCTACAGGTAGGTGTGTCGTTTGGCACTGGGAGCACTCATCCACGTGCCAGATTGAACAAACAGACCTGAAAGCGCACAGCAAACAAGCAGTGGTCTCGGGCCTTCGGTGGCAAGCTGATGCCACGCACGAGTGGTAGGGTGAACAGCGTTTTGGTTTCATACCCAGTGACTGGTCACGTGTATCTTGACCCTTGCATTGTGGGTTGCCCTTGACCTCTACTCTGTTTCACAGGCTCTGAGTGATGAACTATTTGTCACTAGCTTAGCCCTTGTTTGTTCATCCACTGTCAATTCGTTGCCTTTATTACACTCGTTCTACCTTTGCGTGTGCGTGCCCGCTGCCTGCCCCGTGCAGATCCTGGTGGGGGTGTCGTTCTACCATGCGGCCTGGACGGGCCTGAGGCACGGGTCCGCCAACATGTCGCTCCTGGTGGCACTGGGCACCACCGCAGCGTTCGTCTACTCAATCATAGCCATGGTAAGACTGCATGGCCTATCCCAACTAGATACAAAGACTTTCACTTGAGCGCATCTAAGTATTGCTCGGCTTGCTGGGCAAGGTGTGGACGTCGTGATTTTGAACGTGTGGCTTTGTTGGGCAGGTCTGATTGATTTGTTGCTGGGTAGGAGTGGGTCGCATGCAATCACAACCGCATACACAAGCCTGCGAAAGAATTTGGGAGGCCTTTCTACTGGGCATTGACGTCTGGATCGGCCTGTTAAAATGATAAGCGAGTGGTAAGAACATTCAAAACCCGAAGCCAGTAAAGCACATCTGTAGATTGCTCGTTTAGGTAGGGGAAAAGTGTTTGATTGAGTTACCTGCAACCTGTTTTCCATGCTCCTCATGTTCGCTCAGGTTCAAGCTGGCCTTGACCCTAGCTTTGAGGGGCACGTTTACTTTGAGGCATCCGCTCTGATCCTTGCGTTCGTGTGCCTGGGCAAGTGGCTGGAGGCGGCCGCCAAGGCACGCACCTCTGACGTGGTTGCCTCCCTGCTCAACCTGGCGCCCCGCACCGCACTTCTGCTCACGCTGCACCCCCAGACAGGTGAACAGGCCACCGCAGAGAGAGCCTTATGAAGATGGTGGGAGAGGTGGAGCCTCACATACGAGCTGGTGGTGTACCGGTTTCAAACCCGAGTGGAGGCGGCAGACGGATTTGCACCAGCAACATTGTAACACCTACGTTGGAACCGTTAAGAAATCTGTAGCCCTTGACCAGAAACGAGACAGGAGAAGGACCGCACATACCACGATACCGAGATGCCGTGCTCTGCCTTACTGTCACATGGTTACGTCATATGGGTTGCCGCAGGCGACCTGCCCAGCTCACACCCAGCGTAGACAGTGTAGACAGCGTGATTACCGTGTTGCCTTGACCCTCGATGTATGCGCATTGGTCTTGTGCGTGTCCTCAGGTGCTGTGATGAGCGAGCAGGTTGTTGACGTCGAGCTGGTGCAGCTGGGCGATGTGCTGCGCGTGGTGCCTGGTGCTGCGGTCCCTGTAGATGGGGTGGTGCTGACAGGGCAGTCCAATGTGGACGAGTCCATGATCACAGGTGGGCAGAAGGCTAGGGACACACAAGGGGCACACAAGTCAACCAATAAATTCTCAACACAACATTTCTGTCACTGCTTGACAGCACTTTGTTTTTGTACAGTACTGCTACAGCGCCTCACATGCCGACTCTAGTCACACATACTTATTCTTTAATCAAACCCTCTGCACGTCATGGGTCTGCTTGAGCGCATCTCATGTGTGTTCTGCCACACATGAGAACACACACATGTTCTGCCCCTCACTTGCACACACTGCAGGCGAGTCCATGCCTGTGAGCAAGGCCCCCGGTGGACAGGTCATCTCAGGAACAGTGAACGGTGCCGGCTCACTCACGGTGAGGCGCCTACATGCACCGGACCTCTCACATGCGCAGTCAGTTTTGCCAACGTTTGCAGACATCCATGTGTTGATGCTGAACCAGGGAGAAGAAGGATGCATGGCACAGTGCTAGCTGGGCTGTTTTGGCGCCGGTGCTGCCATGTATGCGTGTATCTATGCGCGTGGCAGTCTTTGCACAGCCACAGATTGCCACGCGTCCCATGTGTTCAGGTGCGCGCGACGCGTGTGGGCGGTCAGACGACGCTTGCCTCGATTGCGCGGCTGGTGGCCAGCAGCCAAGCATCCAAGGCGCCTGTGCAGGTAATGTGAAGGAAACGTCAGGAAGGGTAGTGGTAGCCCAGGACAGCAGTAGATTGGCAACAACCAGGTGTGATGCAGGCTTGTGTTGATGAGGATTCCATACACTACAACTGCTGCACTAGCTTCAACAGAGCACCTGCAGAGCCAGGTTTATTGTGATGGTTCCCAGCTCCAACATAGCCACCTGCAGAGCCAGGCTCATTGTGTCGCACTGCCCTCAGTTCTCACCTCCAACATAGCCACCTGCAGAGCCAGGCCCACTGGGCTGCACTGCCTCTGGTTCCCACCTCACGCCACTGACCGTGTGCTTGGTTGCAGGCTGTTGCAGACACCATCGCCTCATACTTTGTCCCAGCAGTGGTACTAATTGCCCTGATAGTATTGCTCATCTGGCTCTACCTCGCGTATGAGGTATGTGTGGGTACATGTGTGCGTGTGTGTGTGTGTATGTGGGTGTTGGTGTGCGCCCTTGAGGCAGGTCTGGCAATCATGTGGCAGGAGCTCAAGTGGCACATGGGGATGCAGAGTTTCACAGCCTGCAGGCAGAGATGCATGTGCAGAGCCACCACGCGCAGGCAACGCCTACAGTTGAGTAAATCGGCATGGCAGGAAGGTCGGTCACGAGGCTTCCTCAGCTTCCTTGAGGCGTTGTGGCACAGCTTGTAGATTCAGTTGATGCACCTTGGCTTGTCCCATGGACACCAGTGATCAGGTTTCTCACAGCTGGTCGCTGTTGATCCTCCGCCTGCAGGTGCTGGCTCCTGCCATGCTGCCCCCCAACACGCCCCCCTACCTGCTGGCCCTGCTGCACGCCATCAGCGTGTTGGTGATTGCCTGCCCCTGCGCCCTGGGCCTGGCCACGCCCACTGCAGTGATGGTGGGCACGGGGGTGGCGGCAAGGCAGGGCATCCTCATCAAAGGTGAGGGAGGGGCAAGGCTTGAGGTCGAGTGCGAACATTAGGGGGTGTAGTTGGCAATGGCAGGTGATGCACATGCTACCTGCACGTGCAACCTCATTTCCACGTCGTCAACACCAATTAATCACTTTTTGTAGGCAGCGGTGGTCTGATTGCAGTGTGCTGTTGGAACTCAATACAGTCCCAGAATCACGGGAACAGGCGTATACAAAGGCACACAATTGTGTACTAGCGGCCATTGTTACCCAGTGATCTCACCTCAGCTGGATTTCCCTGGTTAGTGCTTTGCTGCTCAACAGCGTGACATGCGGTGTAGGACGCGTATGTGACGTCAGAGGATCATGTGTCGGCACAGCATGCATGTTCGAGGGTTGGCACAATGTGCATGTTTGTTGATTAGTTGACAACTGCATGTTTGTGAGTAGCACCCATGCTGTGCATGTGCCTGCAGGTGGTGCGCCCCTCGAAGCAGCACACCGCACACAAGTAGTGGTGTTTGACAAGACAGGCACCCTCACTCAGGGCAAGGCCACTGTACGCAGCGTGACACTCCTACAGCACATGGCGCCCGCAGCTCCCCCACCCGCACCCGCATACGCATCTGCCTTTGCCAACAGCGCTCAACAACACAACGCCAACACTGTGGGCCCAGGCTATCTTCCACCAGTCAACGTCGCAAGTCCTTTTGCAAACGTCACCCCTGCAGCTGATGCTACTGGTGGGAATGGGAACGGGACCAGCTGGGGTATGCTGCGGGTGATGCGTCTGCTGTTGGCAGTGGAGTCACAGAGTGAGCATCCGCTGGCCAAGGCGATGGTTGAACACGCAAGGGCCACTCTGAGGCTGGCTACGGACTCACCCAGGCCCAGCTCAATGGCGGACATGCATGCGAGTGTCACTCGCAAGCTGCAGCTGCTGACACAGGAAGGAGATGGCGGAACGGAGCAGGCAGCAAAGGGCAGGGAGCAGGCAGGGGATAGCGGTGGCGGGGGCGTGGTGGACGGTTTTCTGGCTGTTCCCGGCCGTGGGCTACAGTGCACGTGAGTTTGAGCTTCACCAGCAGCGTCCGCCTGGTCGTTATGAGCAGCAGATCGCCCATTCGCCCATTATCCAGGAAAGGGCACCGGTATGGTTAGCAGTGACACAACAGTTCAACAGGAAAACAGTGGGTTTGTAGTACCTGTGTGTAAATGGCGTTAGCGCTTGTACCACTTCGACCTGTGCCGTATGTTGTACTGCATGGTGCCCATGCAGATACCAGGAGTTACAGACGGACAAGAAGGTCAACGTGGTCATTGGAAATCTGGCTTGGATGGCAGATTCAGGTGGGACTGGCACAGCATGGCAATATGTGCGAGCATGTGCAGGCTCAGGTGGGCTGGCCAATTGCTTTGTCCATGCGATGCATGCGACACAAGCATATGAAACCTAAATAATCCCTGAAATAATAATAAATTCATGATAATAAATTAACAGTATTTTAAAGGCATGGCCAAGTGGCCTCTCAAGTTGCTTTTCGCTTCACAACATAATACAACACATACAACAAAGTAGTGGTTGTGGCTTCGGTAAAAGCAGACAACTTGTCGTTGATTTGAAGACATTGTTTGTCATTGCTTACCTTCACCGGCTGGACTGACTTGAAGACATGTGCGCCACAACACTGGTGCGTCGTCATGTTTTTGTAATGGATGAGGCAATACAGGCCGCCTTGTTGGTGCTATACTGCTTGTCATGCTTTGCTGCAGGAGTGTTCATTCGTGAGGACACGCGGGCTGAGGTGGAGCGTCTCGAGGAGGGTGGGTGCACGGTGGTGGTGGCGGCAGTGGCGGCCGCGGCGGTGGCGGTGGTGGCCATAGCAGACGCGGTCAAGCCCGAGGCAAGGCGTGTGGTGGCGGCGCTACACCGCATGGGCAAGAAAGTGTGGATGATTACAGGCGACACCAGGTGAGCAGGCCACGGAGGAGAACTGCACAGACACACAGTGGACAGGTTGGAAAGCCACACGAAGCCATGGACGGGGCGGCGTGGCATGGATCGCGACAACACTGCGGATCGTGATATGAATTGTGACAATTGGACGGCGTGACATGGATTGTGGCAACACTGACAGCCGTGACATCAAAGCCACACAAACCAGTCAGGCAGGAGAAGTAAAGTACAGTTGTGATGGCAGGCAAAGGCTCATACGTACCAGGATTGAGGGATAGCAAGGCAGTCAAAAGGTCAGGCATGCAAGGCAGGCCGTGCTGGGGCCGGTACGCAGTGATGCGTTTATGATCCCATCTGCACTGCCTAGTATTCTGCCAGCCTGTCCTGGCTAGTAGCTGGTAGCGCCGAGAGGTAGCTGCTCACCACCTGCACTGTAACATACTATACAAACATGGTTGTGTTGCACTCTTTGGCCTCTGCTTGGACTGATGGCTTTCTTACATAAGATGTCTAGTAAGTGCGTATGCTGTCCTGCATGTGTGCAGGCGTGTTGCTCTGGCTTTGGCGCACCAGGTGGGTATCCCACCCGAGCGCGTTGTGGCGGGGGTGCTGCGTGCGAGCTGGCGCGGCTCAAGCAGCTCAAGGCGGGGGGGGCCTGCTCCGGCTTCTCACACACGTCGTCACCCTGGTGCGTCAGCGGCTCAATGGACACACGCCCTGCGACTATGATCAAGTGATGGTTTTCCAGTTTTTCAAGGCATAAGCGCAGCAAACACGCAGACAGCGTGTTTGACCATGTGAAGCTATCCATACAGTTGTCTGTGAGGAGCAAGCCAGCATACCCAATGCAAACCAAATCAAATATCTTGCTGTGGTTGCTGGCTCGTCTACAGGTGGTCTGATGTGTTGAGCACACGGGGTGGCAGGCGGCTGTTGTGGGGTGGAGCGGCCCGGGACGTCCTGGCCGCTGCGGACCCACGAGACAAGGTGGTAGAAGGCCTGAGGGTGCCCCTCCTCATTGACCGGTACGGGAGCGAAGCCAACACTGCGCTGGCGGGCCTGGGGTCCAATGGCGGGTACGACGTGGAAGCAGCGGTGGGGAGCTGGCCGCACGGCAGCGGGGCGGCGACGACACCAATGGGCGGCGTTCGCGGGAGCAATGGTGGTAATGTAGGCCCACCCCAAGTGCCTGCTGCAGCAACCAAAGTAGTGAACGCACCAAAGGTACCGGGTGGCACAAACTTTACGCGTCTGAGCAGCTATCAGATGATCACAGAGGGTGCCTGGGGCCACAGCGGGGAGGAGGAGAAGGAGGCGGAGCTTGTGACACCACCTGACTCCCCGCCTGCACCCGGTGGCACGTCGAACAAGGCGGGTGGCAGGGAAGGCAGTGGACGTGCTGCGCAGCCTGTGGTGGTGGCGATGGTTGGCGACGGGATCAACGACTCGCCAGCGCTGGTGGAGGCCGATGTGGGCATAGCGGTGGGCGCGGGCACTGACGTGGCGGTGGAGGCGGCACAGGTTGTACTCATGCGCAATAATCTTGAAGTGAGTGGAAAGGGGGCCTTGCAGGGCAGACGGTGAGCGAGAGTCATACAGCAGGTTAGCAGGGGCTGTCTTTGGAAGGCAGCAGGAAGAAATCATAGGACTGTCAGCTGTGCTACACGTCGTGCGGACATGAGGCAATGGCAGGGTTAGCGCTAGCGTTTGGTGTGTGGTTGAGTTGGGACTCGAGCTGAGTTGAGCACTCGGGCTGATGATTGCGTAGATTCGCAAGACCAGCAGGCTCCCTGAGTGCTGTTTGCAGGGTAGCCAGACATGGGAGCCAATGTTGGGGCGGCCCAGTGCACCCATTCAAGTCATCTGCATTCTGTGTGTGGCACACCAGACGCTTAAGTGAACTACTCAAAGCCAAGAGCAGAGTGCTCCAATTGGTGTCCAGGTCTCACTATGTCGAAAAAACAGCTCCACCTGCTGTTCCCGAGGTAACTGGTGATGTGTGCCCAACTCCTGGTTGTGCGTATTGCTGCAGGACGTGGTGGTTGCGTTTGACATCTCCCGCCGCACCTTCAACCGCATCCTGCTCAACTTCATGTGGGCGTACGGATACAACGTGGTGAGTGTCACAGCAACAAATACTCAGTCGGCTGGTTCAACACTGGGGAATCTAGCCAAGTACCATGCTGAGCAGCTCCGTGATTCACACTTGAGTAACCGTGCCCCACTGTTCTTGCTGCTCCATATTCCCTTATGACCTCCTGATCTGATGCCAGACCATTGCTACATTCCAGCAACCGCAACCCTCACCATCACAGCCATCAAGTGCTGCGCTTGCACATTGTATTGTCTTTCTTCCCAGTCTTTCCTGTGTCACTGAAATGACGGTGTGCATCTTCTAGGCCAGTCACGTCCATGCAAACTTGTGCAGGTGGCCATCCCCTTGGCTGCGGGCGCCCTGTACCCGCTCACACACACGCTGGTGCCGCCCTGGGTGGCGGCGGGAGCCATGGCGCTGTCATCAGTCAGCGTGGTCACCAGCAGCCTCACACTCAAGCTCTACAGGAGGCCGCGCGTATGAGGGGGCCATGGCATGATCATCGGTTCAGGCAATGCAGGGTGGTCATGCATTTGACGGTGTTTGCGGGTTGTGCAGTTCAGCATGCATGGCAGGCGACACTGCTCCACGGCTCTGTGGCTGTTTTTGATGGTGTTGTGGGTTGTTTTGTTGGGCGTTAACGGCAAACAAAGGCACCAGCAAGGCTCACAAGAGGGATGGGATTGTAATGTGGCAGGGGTGTTGGGATTAGCAGACCCACTATAGGGTGATAGAACGTACTGTCAGGTTTTTTGCTGGTATTTTGGCAATAAAGGAATGGCTACTTGGTATCTGCAGCAGTGCAGCCTCACTTGCAAATTCGGCACTCACCGACCTTGTCAGCCTGAGCTCGGCTTGATTGCCTTGGAATGGCGTGTGTAACGCTTTATTCATGCGTGCAGCAAGTAACGCAGTACCTGGTTCTAGGTACTCAGGAGAGCATTAGAGTTACCACCTCATGCATCCTGCGAACCAAGAGTGGGAGCATTACATGCACATCTTGTGCTCCTATGGAGGCCGCTCTACCATCCTTTATGTCTCTTGGGTTGCCTGGACTCGTGCCTACGATTGTCTTATCCATACGGGCATAAAAAAATATGTCTGGTTGTGACCTCACATGAGGGGAGGGACTCCAATCCGTCCAACCTGCAATTGAAGGGGATTGCGACACACCTGGATAGTAATGGTGGTGGTCACCCCGCCATGGTCTGGACGGATCACATCTGGATTGACAGATTTGCGCGATGTCACGTACGTGTGTGTGTGTGTGTGTGTGTGTGTGTGTGTGTGTGTGTGTACGCACGTGACGGTGCACATAGCCACTTACGAGGAGTGTGTACGCGTGTGACGGTGCCCATAGCCATTTAAGAGAAGTTGTCATAGCGGAAAAGGCCAATTCCGCCCAGAATTGCCGGCACAACACCCTTTCTGAGCCTCTGTGTGGAAAAACCTGCTGAGTCTGTGCTGCAAACTATTTTACATGCTTGTGCTTGAAACCCGATCTCTGCTGTTTGCTGTTTGAATTTGGGTAGACGTAGTTGTTGTCTGGAATAACTTATTGCACAAGGTGGTACATCATTGTTCATATTCATTGCGCTGGTGCTGTTACTGTAACCTTGTTACTGTAACCTTGGCAATTTGTTCGTGCTGCATTCCGAACTCAGCTGCAACCTATAGCAAGCCCTCGAGGGCCTTGTGTTCAGCAACACCGCCAGCTTGAAAGGGGGTTATCTCTTCTGAAGGTGGGGGCGCACCATGCGGCAGACTCTGCTGTGTGCCAGTTGCTGACAATCGAGTGATGCAAGTCCACAGTACACTTGCAGCGTTTTCCCAACACCAGGTTGCATGCGACTTCTTGACTGGTTAGGGCCCCTTCGTGACTCGCAACCATCCATGTAACAAACAGTTAAACTCAGCCATAACTCCAAATCTGCAACCGTTTCCACTAACTTACATGATTTGCTTCAGTGCAGACCGCACTCCCGGTGCACTAAAGTTGTTCCGCATTCCGGTGCTCCATTGCACACCAACTCGCACTATTTGATTTGATGTTGACGATACGCTTTGAACAGCCCCGACGATGCTGGCCCCAGCAGAGGTCCTGACAGCTCTACCTTTGGCAGCTGTTGCTATCCTAGTGTGGGCCGGTAGAATGGCGGATGCTTGGGCTGAGCGACGCCCGACAGACTGGCCGGTGACTGCCTGCGTTCTGACCTCGCGTCTCCTGTACCTCGCTTTCGGTTCAGCGCTCGGGCCCGCATCACGACGCAGGCTGACCTGGTGGTGCTTGGGAGTTTGGGTGCTCAAAACCTCGTACGTGGGATTTGACGTTCTGTGGCGTGATGCCATTCCAAATCCATTGCGAAGGCTGTACGTGAGCGGAGCTGTGTACCTGGCGGTCTTTCTGGGATCAATGGATGACCAGGTAGGCGCTGCATGGGTTGGTGCCACATTGCAGGTGCCTGTTGGCATTCATTTAGCATTCATGGAAGAGGCGCACCGTCGTAGCCCCACACTGATGGCATGGAGTGCATTCAGGTGGAATGGCCGCCCATTGGCATACGTGACAGGAAGGGTCTTGCCAGTCATTGTCATGAGCTTTCTGGACCCGCTGCATTTTACCCTTACGTTGGCATGCAGCGGCAACAATTGTTCACGCTGTTGGTTGGAAGAGTGACTGCTGTGGTGCTGGCCTGAATCGGCGAAGCATCGCAACACCTTCTTTGCTAGTCTTCATGTAGAGCATGGACTGGTAGAGAGTGGTCTCACATGGCTTGTGCTGCCTGGTGTGCTGCAGGCGCGTGCACAGGAACTGCTGCCTTACTGGGCAACACTCTGCATGGCGGTGACACATGCTGCACTGGCGACTGCAATTGCCGTGGTTCATGTGCCTACATGCGCCACGCCTGCCCAGCTGCTCTTGCTCTGCACAGCAATCATGACACCGCACTTTCTCAGAAAAAGGCGCCGGGCCGCTACAGCCTCCACATCAGCCACCAAACCACTGGCAAGTGCAGGCAAAGCACATGACGCGCATGAAGAAAGCTGCAAGCCTTGCAGCGCAGACTTGCCACCGGTTGACCCTGCACTGCAACATCAGGACCAGCAAGGCATGCAGTCGAGCAGGAGTCCAGAAACAGGGCTGGCCAACCCCATGATGTCACAGCAAGAGCAACCCAGCCTTGCGTCACAACTTCGTCTCCGCAGCCACAGACATCAGCAGCAGATGCAACCTGCTGGCATGCCAGGGCAGGAGCAGCCACAGGCTGTTGAACGCTGTCTGGCCACGATGAGTGAGATGATGGCAACCAACAGAAGATGTTATGTCTCACGTCTGGGGCGACCCAGCAAGGTAAACGAGCTGGCAGGCCTGACTGTTGAAGTTGCAACAGTGTACAGCAAACAGAATCGCCCATTGTGCCTGCATGCATGCCTGCACATGCATGCGTTGGATGTACATGGCCTGCCTGTCCTGCACAACCAGGAAGCAGCCAAATACTCATACGTTCATGCAGCCTAGTAGGGAAATCACTTGCTACTGTGGCGAAGTTAAGCTGATAACTGCATGCCATCTGCATACCGACATAATCCAATGCTAAAGTGTCTCAGCAGTGCAATTCGTTGGCTGTTGGCTTGTGCAGATGTGCCTCAAGGTCAAAGCAGAGCCGGAGGACCTGCCCTTGGACCTCATGTGGCAACTGCAGCGGGCTCTGGCGGACGCAGGGTGAGCAACGCTTGAACAAAACAGCAGACGGTTGCACTGGAAGAATGTTGACATTTATACCTCACCCTCCTGCGTAAGCCTAGCATGACTGTCAGCCACACCAAGATTAGCAACTCTGTGTGCCTTTCTGATGCGGCCTGCCTTGCAATGCGTTGTGCAGCGTGTGCACTAAACCTCAGCTGGTTGGCGGAGGCATCCGGCGTGGATGTGTGCTGATCACGCTGCATGCACTGGACACCAACATTGCTGACCAGCCGTCACAGCCCAACCTAGCAGATGGTGACGTGTGCCGGCAGGTTTCAGCTGCCCTGCTTCCCATCCTGCGTCCGGTGCTTGAGCGTCATGCCGCACCTGACGGCCTCCCACTGGGTGAGCTCGTGCGCATTCAGTACGGGGATGCGTGGTT
>QAXH01000381.1:9656-22465 GCA_004335635.1 Chloromonas sp. AAM2 | reverse complement strand
TGACGTGTTGTGGTAGACGGTGCGTTGCCACTTCTGGGACAGCAAACCAGGATTAGACAGGAATTACATTGTCAAAAGACATAACGGCCTTGCCAAGCCCACCGCCTGGGGTGCATGTGCGCCAAGAAATCATCGACCTGATCAAGAAGGCAGTGTCACCTGAGCTGTCCTAACCCACTGCTGTCCAACTAGGTGGTGGAAACGCGTGTGCCAACCAGAGATGCCAGTTGGATTTCAAGTGCAATGTCGCTGTGCGCCCGTCTTGCGTGCTTGTCTTATGTTGGGTTACCTTTTTGAACTCCTTTCTTTTTCTTCTGCTGAACAACAACAGAATGACGATGCTGAAGAACTCCTGACGATGTTATGTTGTATCATAATTTATTCAAGTTGTGATGTCTCATAACGGGCTAGGAATTGTTCACACATTGATAAAATTTTACACCAAATATAGTTGGAAATCATGTCAATGCTTTGTAAATTCAGCAAATTCAGACAAGTCACATCCGAAAAACGGTCTGAATCTAAGACACACCGAGGCACTCACTATTAGCAGGTCCTACACTGGTTCCAGTGCAGTTCTTGACAACTGTCCCAGAACTGGCAAACTTCTTTTTATACCACATCAATGGTATACCTAGACACCCACAGACCCACAGACCAGCAGGACCGAGGGAGTGGCATGCAAAGGCATGGGATGCGGCACATCAGACGTATAGCCTGATACCCAGACACCCAGACACCTAGCGCAGGACAGAGGGAGTGGCATGCAAAGGCATGGGATGCGGCACATCAGACGTATATCCAGAGACCCGCACACCCAATGCAGGACAGAGGCAGCAGCATGCAAGGCCATGGGATGCGGCACATCAGACATATACCCTTCAGAAGGTACCACTGGTCAACCGGATGACTCTCGGATGGACAGCCGGATGAACAGCCAGATGACAGCCGAATCCGGCCTTGAGCAGCCGTATAGCGACTGCCAGATATCCGGCTACGAGTCCGGATATCCGACCATCCTTAAGCAGCCGGATAGCGATTGCCGGATCTCCTACCATTTGAATACACACCTATTACTTTATATAAAATATTCGTTCAAGGGGCAGCCGGATGGCTCGGATGGCTCGGATGGCCGGATATAGGGCACGCAAAAGGACAGCCGGCTACTATCCGGCTGTATCTGGCAGTCATCCGAGTGTGCCATCTGGCTGAGGGGTCCTATGTCACCCGGCTGCTATCCGGTTGTATCCTTGTTCATCTGGGAGGAGCAGCGGTACTTTCTCCCCGCTGAGCAGTCCTCCCCGGACTGAAGGCCATGTAAAAAACAACAACAACAACAACACCATCCGGCTAGTCTGATTATGTCAATGTGCCCTGAGAACCACCACAGCACAGATTCACCTTACAGCAGGTGTTGCAGTCTGTGAATGCTCTGGTAACACAACCTTTGCTGTTTCATCTTTTCAGCGGCCAATAAGGTGTCAGACGACGCAATCGGAGACGTTTTTAACCGCATTATCTCTGTCGCCACACATAACTTCAAATGAATCTGGCCTGGCAACACAGGATGGCTGTGCTTGCGACTTCGTGCTGTCCAACAACGCTGGTCAGAAAGAGTAGTGCCCTGCTGGACAGGCCTCCCGGATAGCGCCTGATGAATGTGTACAAATGATTGATGAGTGAGCTGGACAATGAGCGTGGTAACCAGAGCAGAAGCGACTGCCAGGCTCTGTCTTCACTGTGGTTGGTTGGGTGGAGTGAGGCAAAAAGGTGTGGAAAGTGGTGGCGAGGCAGCCGCCTTGTTGGCAGGATGGGTCTTGACATCCTCGTACATGTCCAAGAGCTGAGCCCCGATATCTGCAAGCGCATAGCGACAACAGAGCGACAAAACAACGGTCGCACCACGTCAGCCTGCATACTTGCCACAAACATACGTTATGGTGCAGTCCGGCATACGTTGTTATAGGCAAAGCGGCAAAACGGCAGAATGGATAATGACAAAAGGATGGTCAGCGTGCATGCCTGCCACAAGCTTGCTCGACACCGGCATCACCAGCTCGGATAGTTACTAGGGATAGTTACTAAAGTCTTGGTGACAGTCCCATTACTGAACGAACCACCATGCCCTGCTCTAGCAACAACAGAATGCTAAAGCAATGCTCATACCACGGCATACTTGTGGCAAGCCTTGGTGATAGGCATACCGGCATCACAAGCTCGGATAGTCCAGTCATGCTTGACTTGCTCCGCACTCCTTGTTTACAAGTCCTAAGTCCACTGTCTGCACCTTCCCTTCCTGGTTGTGCGTTGGTCATGCCTTGACTCATGCGTGACTTGTCTGTACACGATCACATGTGCATGAGTCTCGACATGCCTTGTTGTCCACTTTGTCTATAGCATCACCTCAGGATTCTTGACACACCAGCTTGGTCCCAAATGTCGCCATGCCATGTCTCCTGTCTCCCCCTTTTCGGTCCACCACGTGCCACCCACCATTCGCTTGCTCGATGGTGATTGAAAAGTACGAGTAGAATGTGGCGTTTGGCTGCCCCCTGTGCACGACTAGCATGAGATCGCCTGCCGGCCCGTGCTGCCGCTTGTTCAGCTCGTTGGCGGTCCACAGGGCGCCACTGCACACGACGTTGGCGGAGTATTGGAGGCACAGGGTCGTCCGGTAGCTGCAAGGGGCAGGCAACAGGCTCAGTGGTCAGCCCAGTGAAAAGCATCACAAATGGCAAGCAGGAGAACATCGCAGGCTATCAGCAATCGCACACAGCATGACCATTATCATGGACATCTGTTGCTGCTTGACACCTGAATCTGGACAACCTATCTCTTTTGGGGTGTTTGAGGCGTTTCCGTACTCATGGCCAAAGATGCCAGCCAATCACGCCAACTAGCTTAAAACCTTGGTCAACCTGTTGTAGCGACGTGGTAGTGCAGATGGACCGCTGAACCAGCCATGGCGTGCCGGGGACCTCATGCCAGCGATCGACCTTACCATAAGCAGCCCGCAGGTGACCCTTGGACCGCAGACAGCTCAAACGTGGCCTCACCTGTCGTTGAGGAAATTCCACGTGTTCTGCATGAGGTGCTTGTAGGCGCTGACCTGCGGGTTGTCCTGGGTGTTGGCGTGCAGCAGGCCCAGGTCACTCAGTTGCTGCGGGAATAGCAGAGGAATTGGACAATCGAAATCAAAAGGACAAAGGAAAATCAAACTTTTGTTCTAGATGAAAGGGAAAACTTGGGAAAGGGCAACACGCAAGGTGAGGTTGAAGTCATCAAAAACCCATACACGAAAGACAATGGGATGCGTTACTGTGCTTGTTTGTTACGCTCCAGGACACATTTTCAACTCAGTCACAGGGAAGGGCAACACGCGTGAGGTCAAACTTTAACCTGAGGTTGGCCAGTAAATCATTCAAAGCCACACATGAGGGTGTGCAGAAAGTACTACAAGAAAAGGAGTCTTTGCTGGAATCAGTCCAATCACCACGTACACAGCTTAAAAGGCTGCGTAATCAACATGGATGAGGCCGTCAGATCAGGTGCAGAAGCAAATTCATCAGTTAGGATTAGGGTAACCAAAACCTACGTGAGATGACCAGGGGGGTGGTGAGCGACACCGCCTTCACTTGCTGACCTCTCATTTCAAATCAAGGTCACATCGGTCCAGTCACTGGCTGTGTGAACCGCCCAAAAGGCCAACAGTCGTGCACATACATTGCAATGCATGCTCGCCCTAAGATGGCTGCACTTGTGGAAGCTACGAGTGCACTCACTGCTACTCCATGCAAAAGCTGTGGATACGAACAAGGGGTATGAGGCCATAATAGGGGGTGCTCAAACAGCACGAAGGGGTTGGGAATGTCTGAAAATCAGTCCTTGTTGCACTTACAAGAGCTGTGAACGTAAACAGGTGGAATACAACACACGAAAGAACATTCCATGCGTTGGAGGGCTAGGCACAGGCCATCGATCACACTTTTCTCACTCACCGATACCAGGTACCTGTAGGGGTGGTTCACGTTAAGGTCAAAACCTAACGTGTACAGCACTGCTCTCTCAGCCACTAGCGCCTCCTCTTTATATTTTTCAAGCTCAACCTGCAGAAGAATAACACATCAGACCACGAAGACTTGAAAGCTGCGCGGATGGGCAAGTGGCGAGAGACCCCAGGCATGCTGTAAGTAGCCATGTATGTCTGTGTGTGTCTGATGTCAGGTCGGTATGATCTGGAGAACGTTCTGACAATGCCTTACTCGTGCAACAATCAATCATCTAGCCCTGTTGCACGTTACACTTCAATATCACCAAGTACCACATGTGACAATGCAGTAGACTGAGAGACTTTCAGTACATTGTTCAAAGGGCAGCCTCCAAGGATGCCTTGGAGTGTTGAAAAGCTTCTGGAGCCGTGTGTGTCTGGTGTGGTCGGTGCGGTTGTGTGTGTAAATCATGCAATATGCTCAACTGTGCAACATTTCCACGTGATGATGTACTAGTACCACATGCAACACTGCTTACAGCACGCAATTCAATTCAATTTTCAGGGGAGGCATCACGTACCGGCTCCGTAGCCTGCTTGAGTTTGGCACTCTGGCGACCCATGTACACGCGCATGCACTCCCTCACCTGTGCACGCATGGTGCACCATCCACGCACATCACAAATGATGTACACTGTTAAACGCACACGGTACACATGACGCCCTGCTTTCCAAGAGCGTCAACTCTTCCACTTGTCAATGGTCACTCTTCGCAGCAGTGCCGCCCAATCACTCGTCACCACAGTGTGGATGTAGGGCAGTGGGCTCTCTGAACCCCCTTGACACAGCAGCTAGCCTGACATCACACATGGCGCCATGTAAGCTGGACTGTGTGGCTTCTAAGAGATGGCCAGCAATGCTTCTTAGAAGCTCCAAAATAGCCCGTAATCCGTCCAACATCAACCCAGCATTCAGCTGCCCGACAATCCAACACCCCCTGTCCAACAGCGACACTCACAGCTTTCTATGCAAGCCACGGCGCAGTGACTGTTTACCAGGCACTTACATGCTGTAGCACTACTTGCATGCCCATACTCCATGAGCACCTACCACTTCTCTGATTGGCTTTGGTGCCTCCTCCATCTTGGCGGCCAAGTGGAGGCATGCTGTAGCTATCACCTGCACAGCAGACATTGATTGCGCGTAGCGCATGTAAAACGTGCGGTGTAAAGGCACGTAACGGAAAGGTGATTAGGCGAGCTGAATGTGTACTCGGTGTGATGGAACTGTGACGTCTATGCTTCTGCTGATGAAAATATGTGTGCTGGCGCTATGAGCTGACGGATGGTGAGCACATGACGCTAGCACGGGGTGACGATGGCCAGTACAGGTGCTTCAAAACATGCGAAACATTCTATGGCTGGCCCATGGCCGGGACCAGCCTGACACTCACATATCGTTCATTGCGTTTCATACTTTTGCGGGAGAAGAACCGGTGACATAAGAGTGCGGCTGCAGCGATGCCCCACTGAGGTCTGTGAGCCGGCAAGGAAGACAAGGCAAGGGCTGAGGGGGCGGCAGAGTTAGGTGGACCACATGTCGCCTGTTACCATGCGCACCATGCACCGCTTTAGCAGCAAGGAGACGCTGCTGAGGTGATGAAAAACCTTTGAGGCGTGAGTCTGCATGCGTGCACTCTTGGAAGTGCTGCTGGAACTGCAACACCAAGCCATGCCTCACATCTTCAAGCTCATGCCAGCGGCGGAGAGCACCTTCATAATCTGTCTTCGCCACTGCTTGAGCTTTACGGGATCAAGCCCATCTCTGAGAGAAGGGTCATTTGCTTCCAACACGGCTTGGGTCTGATACGTCCACTCCTCCTGCTTTTTGTCTTGCTGCGCAGCCTCCTGCTCAGCTGTTTGACGCTGTTGCTCCTGTAATTGCTCATGTGTCAGCTGTTGGCTGTGATGTGCCATGGTGCGAGCAGATCTTGCTGGTCGGAGGAGAGCTTGCCGTCAAGCCTTTCTCCGCGCAAGTGCTCAACCAGTTGCGTTAAAGAGCTCGTCGAGCGAACAGGTGCCGTCCGGAAAACCCCTGACCGTTGCATCGCCACCGAAAAACATCGTAAGACCGTTTTGCCGCTCAGAAATAGTTGGGCGTACGGTCGGGAAGCCCGCATCCACCAGTCGCGAGTGTGTCGCATTTACTCACCATAGCAGTAGCTATACTACATGCATGCCACGAGCATAGTGCATGGCAAAAAAAAGATGTTTGCCAGTTCTGGGACAATTCACACTCACTCCATGCCAGGCAGCCTTGGACACCAACAGGACGATGCGGACAGCAACAGCACGCTGTTGTTCTTTTTCCTGAGAGACGTGATACCCAACGCAACACCACTGTCTGGAATGCAGTTGTGGAATAAACAAAGCTCCATCTCAATGCCCTACTTGCAATAGAGTGGGCAGCCTCATACTTCCGACTTTTCACAAGTTGTGCTGTGCATAGGAGTGCGTGGAGATACAACACATAACAGTGCTGTCGTTTGGTGTGCTTGTGCTCAACTGGGGCCAATCAACGTACCGCTTCACCGGCTTCACATCAGAAAACGCTTTCTGGACTGCCTGTCAAGTGTTACACCTCCGTGTTTAGCAGGACTGAAGCCTTACCAGGCGCCCATTTGGTTCAAGTGCTTTGCCCTCGCCAAATCATTGGCCCGACGCAGGCCCCTCAGGCATGGCTGCGTACTCTTTCAGATTGGCCACAGCAGGCATGTTCTGTCTTGATGGCCTGTCAAAGCTTAACCTTCCCTGTACCCCAGAAGACTGGCAGCTTAGTTGTTTGCAGGAGAGCATACCACAAGAAATATCCAACATTACTTGCAAGGTGTCCATCCAACTCGGTTAACATTGACATTGGAGACTTTTACAGCAAGTTTTGGTGTGGAGAGGATGCAAACTGCATTATTAGTGATCCACTGATGATCCACAACAGTACTTCTAAGGTGTGGCTCAGACGCACCGCATGAGTAGCAAGCGTACTGGAAGCAGTACGGTTGGCAGTAGTGCAATCCGAAACCTGCACTAGTAAGCAGTAGCCTTGCTGCCATGTCGTTGGAAAGTGTGCAATGTAGACAGTAAAGCCCCCAGAGTCTTGAAGGAGTCCACACCTTCAAATCTTTCACCCAAGTATCAAAACCACGTGCAACATTCTTTGGCAGAGTATTAGAAACAAAACCTGGGACCGGTGGAGCGGTGGAGCCGGTGGAGCGGTTGGAGCGGTTGGAGGAGCTGGTGGAGCGGTGGAGGTTGTACATGTTCAAGTCATGGCTAACAACTCAACCACCACCCGGCTGCTCGTGAAGGCAGTCACTGAGTGCTTCAGTGCTCAGCTCTGCACACACATGTGTCTGCCGCACACTTGCTTAAGGCTAGAAGGGTAAACCTTCGCAGACCTTCCCCACACTGGTTAGAAACAAAACCACCTGACCACGTAGCGCGTATTCAACACACAATAGTTCCCATCAGCCAATACAGCAGGACAAACAGTCACCACAGGGACCTGTCAAATTGTCCCAGAACTGGCAAACATCTTTTTTTCAGCACTCCTGGATTGAGACGTCTACTTCAGTCCGTTGAGACGTCCACAAGCCCAACCACATACTGGCGTGTGGCAATTCTTTTCCCGCAGTAATAGACGGTGCAGAGAACAAATGATGCGTTAGCCTAAGGTGCTGGTCCTGGGCAGAAATACTTGAGCCCAGGCACAAGCAGTGCTTGACATTGCACACTGGCCCGTGACATGAAGCGACGGCAGAGGACAGGCAAAGCTTGCATGGGGTAGGCTGAACAACCCAAAAGAATGAGGGCAAACGTAAGGGTGGCAGGGCCAGATACATGCGCCATCAGTTCCTCGCACTTGATCACAGCGCCTGTGCTCGACACGGTGAGTTGACTCAGTCCCCATCCTGACTGCAGTGGCATACCCACCTGCCACTCCAAGGGTGCACAAAGGGTTTGCACTGGCCTTGGTTGTGAAGTACACGACATGCAAGAGGTGACACTTCTGCAGCCACTACTTCAGTAAGCCCAATAGGTCGCAAAGGAAAGAAACCCATCACACAGAGACTGTTTGCACTTGCCACTGGTGCCTGACAGCCTACAGAGCACGGTTTGCAACCCATGAGCGACACACAAATGGAAGCCATAAGGTGGCCCATGGACTGGACCGTGCCATGCCAGGCTAACAAACGGTGCTGTTCGTTTGCCTGAACTTGTTCTTCTGATCAAATTGAAGGCAAGATCGACAATAGATATGGGACAAGAGGGCAGCTGAGATTGGTGTTCAGTATCACTTTCCTTGTGCACAGTCACCACTTTCCTGTGCAGAGTCCGTTTGATGGTGTTTGAATGAAGTAGTAGTGGCACCACTGATTGTTCCCCAGCAATAATCGTGCTTTCTCACTGCGGCGGCAATTCATACACCATGAAGGATATGGAGCAGATTTCCTACCTAGCATAGCGCAGCAGACCCTGTGTGCTTGCGTCATGATAATGAAAGGCATCCTGTGCAACACTACGCCAACAACCCGGGGAGATATTCAGACCAAACCTCCACTTGGTGCCCTGTGCCATGGCCTGCTTGCCTGTGCGCACCATCATGAATGAGCTGCTCTTGCTAAGCAGAAACCATTTGAGATTGATTGGCCCTGGCAACATTCTTGCCAGGGAGCACGTAAGCGGTGCATCACGGTTTCCACTTGTCGGTGACAACCTTCAGCATCAGCCAGCATTCGGCAGTGACGATTGCCCCATGAGACGTGACAGATACAACCTTGAAGTGCGGCTTCCATGAAAGCCGGAAGGCAGCGCAAACTAGGCCACCCATCCTGCCACTGGATCTCATGGTTGTTTCCTGGCCAGCCAAATCATTGGCTCTGCTCAAACTGCCAACCGTTCCTGTTTCCTTCTGTCCCCTCCTCACAAGAGAGGAGGGACTGCAACCCGTCCAACCTACAAGTGAAGGGGATTGCGACCACCTGCAGGCTGCACAAGCCGCCCTTGTGTTCACACCCTGCTGCCAATTCAAGGCAATTCCATGTAAGCGAAGAAAACGCTACCCATGGTTCTATTATAACTTTGCAAAGATGAACCAACTGCTTCAGGTGCCAACGGGCTTTGCTCGGAGCTGCATTGAGAGACAATGCTGTGACTTCAGCGTGCCACAGCCTGCCAGAGTGCACCCAGAAATGTGTGTGCACGTGGCAGGACCACACTGAACCCCCAATGTGACATTCCATACTACCATTACTACTCATTACTAGCGAGGCATCAAAAGCACAAGGACTCGTAAACCACTGATGCATCCCAGTGTCCATTGTTTAGTCCAACATCAAGCTCATTTGTGAGCACGTGTCAACGAAAGCAGGAAAGCAGGAAACAGCTCTGTAACTCCTTCAGAAGCTGCTCCTCAAGGCAGTTTCATCACCTTCAAAGCATTTCCTGTGAAAAGTGAGATGACACAATCACAAAGCAACTGATTGCTGTTGCAATGGTCTTCCAGCCACCAGCCAATCCCACCAATTTCATGGCATGCAGTCATGACACCCATGTCAACACGTGACAACACTGATGCGATATAGAACTGTCAAACTTGCACTTTGAGGCAGAAAGCAATGATGTAGCACGACGGCACTGCTGCAGTAGGCAGCGATGGTGATGTAGCAAGGACGATTCAGACCACTGCTGCATCATGATGTCATGCGTGGGGCGGCAAGACGCCCGTCCCGCTGTTTGGCACAACGCCGGACAACAAATCAAATAACGCAGTCACCTGAGACTGAAAAGAGGTATTTGTTGCATTCCATTGCGCAACGTTCACCCATGTGGCTGATGCAGCCAACCAACTGCACGTCACACGAGGCGTACTGTGAGGCTGCAGCAACTTGGAGCGCTATGCATCCCCATGCAACACAGCACACGGTGTCGCTCGTGCCCTGCCTAGTTAACCATATCCAGTGAAATTGCTGCTCAAACTCTGAAGATCTGATGTAAAGAAGAAATAGAAGCCTCCATCTGTGTGAAAAGATCTGGTAAAAAACGACAGCAGCGCGTCAGGGTCCATTTCTTGGACCACAGTCTTTAATGCAGACTTAGTACAAGTGCTTCCTTCATGAAGAGCGGGACGATGCCACATGCCCCCACTTCCCTCAAATGCAAGGTCGGTTGGAATCAACGAAAAACAGCCATACATGCGTATTGCAAGTGCATCAGATTGCTTAGTTTGATAATCCTTGCTGCAGCATTGGGAGCTCAACTGGAGCATCAACTGGTTGAACCAGAATCTCCCATGCACAGAACGCGACTTTCTAGACCTTAAATAGAAGCAGTAAACTCAAATTGTAGGCAGCATACGGGTCTAGAAATGGAAGATTGTGTAGGAAACCGCATCGCATGCCGGAGTCACTTGAGAATACATGTCAGGCAGAAACAACAAGTGCAAGGTCAGCCTGCCACGCCCAAAGTCATGCATCCTTATTGCATGCTTTATTTCAATATTCTGAACACCTGTAGTGATAGCTGACTGGCTCATTCCATCATCTTGTCTTTAAGTAAACGTTGGTAACGTTCACCCTGCATGATCTAGGCATCAAGAACGGAGCCACAACCATATGAGGACCAAAGAAAGCCAAAGAAGCAGTACATCATCACCACTACTCTCGCCTCTGAATTGCATGATAATGCAGTTGTATCTGACTGAGCTGCTGTCGACGACGTATGAAGGAGGTATCCAGGTAAGAGTGGAGCACAAACAGGAGTGCCTCCTTCAAACCGGTGATGTTGTTTGTCCTCCGCCTCTTGTTTTCACGAAACAGCTGTCCACTCCTGTTCTCCATTGGTGCTTCTCCGACACACCGGCCTCTTCTACTTGGCCTGTATCTGGTCTAACGGTCCCAATTCAGTTTGACTGACAGCTCTGTAGCCTTGAACGAGAGGGGCGGGGCGGAGTGTGGCCGGAACAACGCGTAGAGCGTGCTACCGATTTAGGCGAAATGAGAGCGCCCTTCTCTCCATAGCTTTACTTGCCAGTTCGTCGACTTCCCTGCAGCACTGTGCCATGCCTGTGCCAGCCTGTACCAGGTTGCCCACGCCACCGGACACTTGCCAACTTGTCTGCCTCATTGCAGCACGGCCTCAACCTGTGCCATGCAGGCTGGCAGCTCGCCGCTCTCGGTAGAAAAACCCGTCAACGCCTGCATACAGAGCAGTGGCAAGCAACGCAACCCTCAGTCAGTTGGCCAATAGCACAACTCTTGATACACCTGCTGACACCCAGAACCACCACCAACCAGCTGCTCTCTTGGGAAACGCATGACAGGAACGAACTGGCTGAGATAGACAGTGGTCAAGCCAGAGTCCAGTGGCGTCATGATGCCCTATAATAGGCTGTTCGGCAGCCAATGAGGGCTTACCTCGAGTGTGTATGGCCACACTGGTAGGATGCCCTTGATATTGCGCAGTGCTGCTAACAGGCCTGCCGCCAGCAGGCTGGGCCGGATGGCTAGCCAGGCAGGGCTGCTGGCTGTGCGGGACAGCAGGGCGGGCAAGTCGCCAGTGGTGCGGTCAGCGGGACGGAATTCCTGCAACATGCACGAGTGCGTGATAGTCAGGTTGGGTGAAACAGTGTTGAAAACGTCCGTATTAATGTCGTATCGAATTTGAAACAGTCCAGCGAAAGTTTGAGACTGTGGCATAACAATCTTCAACAACAGGACAACAAAGGCGACCGGGCGAAGTAACAAGCATGAAAGGACAAGGAGGAAGGGCACACACAAGCACTTGCTTGGTTCTTCTCAAGCCAGTAGAACAGCAGGAAAGCATGTGCTGAATTCAGATGGCAACTGTGCCCAGTCTTACCGGTGTGAAGAAGCCCAGGCTCTCCTGGTAGAGCAGCAGGACTCTGAGAGGCGAGATGATGGTGAGGTCTCCGTTCAGCCACACGATGATGTTGCGCTCCATGGCCATGCAATCGTCCACACTGAAACCCGTGGCAGTCTACAGACATGCAGTGGACCGCACGGAAACTGTGTGCGAGCATGATTCATCTAGTACATCATATGCAGTTCAAGACAGAACAAAAAGTGGCAGACGCACGTGACAATGCAACTCCATGCCAGGCAGCCTTGGACACCAACAGGAGGATGCGGACAGCAACAGCACGCTGTTGTTCTATTCCTGAGTGACGTGATACCCAACGCAACACCATGCACAGCCAGGCAGCCTCAGCTGACGTGTGGATGCCAACTGCACGCCTTGGATTGGCTGCCTGCCAGCTGCCCCACTCACTTCCACTCCGTTGTAAGACTGCCACGGCAGCTGCGGTGTCTGTCCCTGAGGTGGCGGGGCGGCGGTGCCGTGCCGGGCGCAGAGGACTAGACAGCATACGAGGCACAGCGGCCACTGCTGCGCGGCTAGGTTCACGCTACCGCTGGCCGCAAGCACGCGGTCAAACAACGCCAGCCCGTCGTATGCAGCCTCCTCCGGAAGTGCCACACTGTGAACAAGCATGCCAGTGAGACGCGATTTCAGTGTGAATTCTCAGCACACTGAGAAACGAAGCAAAGGAAAGCACAGCAAAGCTGCGGCCAACTTGTAGCAAGTGTTATCACTGTCAGATTGGCCAGTGGACGCAGACCCAGATCAGCCAAAGCAAATACTGTGGAATTGTACCTTGCAAGTTGATCATCAGCCAACCCAGCAACCGCTTTTCCCTTTTCTGGCTCAGAAACAGGCCTTCCAGAGGACCCTGAACCTTGCATGTG
>QAXH01000379.1:0-27348 GCA_004335635.1 Chloromonas sp. AAM2 | reverse complement strand
CCAGGGGCCAGGTCCTGGCCCTGCACTTGGTCCGTACCGCAGCATGCCAGGGGCCAGGTCCTGGCCCTGCACTTGGTCCGTACCGCAGCATGCCAGGGGCCGGGTCCTGGCCCTGCACTTGGTCCGTACCGCAGCATGCCAGGCACACGGGATCGTATGCAAATAAGGTCCGGGCTGCTTCTGTGCTGCTGTCCAGGCTTTGGTCTGTGTACAGGCGAAAGGGGGACCCAGGCAGCACCCAGGCAGCCGCGGCCACGCTCACACCCGCTGGGTTGACACTGCTGAAGAAAAGCAGACTGATGGTGGGCGTGTGGCAGCTGGGGTTGGTGGCGGTGTGGACCAGGTTCTGAGGCGGGGCGAACGCCTTACCGGGGTTGGCAGAAGCAGTAGTGATGGAGCCATTCTGCAGCAGCCAGACTAGAAGAGATGCAGGGAGGTCCATGGGGCGATCCGGCCATTACTGTGTGGCAACAGGTGCCCTGTCCTGTGTTTATTATTCTTGCCTTCCTCTGCGCTTTGAAAGGAGCCGTCACCGTGTGGCAGCTGCGAAGGCTTGTGGCTAATAGGTTGGTTCTCTTGATGCCCATGACTCACCGCCCATGTAAGTGAAGCAATGATCTTGCCAGCCAGCACGTGCATCAGCTCGTCCACGTTTGCATGTGAGTGCATGGACAGCAGGCCGCATGGCGCAAGTACAATCGTAATTACAGCAACGCTGGGAGTAAATACGACCTGTGTACGACCTGAATTGATACGACCTGTGTACGGCCAGCAATGCCAGTCATGTACGGCAAACTGCGTTGCTGGCAAGAATGGTGTCAGGCGATGCAGCTTGGGGGCACAACGCCCGCAAAGACTCGAACATTTAGAGTAGATGGCCACGGATTTGACGGGTCACAAGCGTTTCTCTCACTCTGACGGCTGATCCCTGCTGTGGATATTGTACTGAGCAATGTGCGTAACGGAGGTGAATAGCCAACAACCCCTGTGGACCTACAGCGCACCAACTATGTCTGTGCACCCAGATCACGACGGCTGGACACTGCCCTGTTCTTTTTGCCCACCCTGCTCCCCATCCATGTCCACGCTACGGTTCTGGCGAACAACATGGGGAGCCCCTCTAATACGTGCAGCCAGGCGGCCCCTTCACACCTAGTGGCAGGCAGGCAGGCAGTCCATGATCCCACACAGGCACTCCAAATGCAGCCAAGGCCTACGCCAGACTCGTTTCGCTTCTCAGAGAGGTGGCTCGACTCCCTCAGCCCTTGTCGCTTGGGCCTGCGTCACGAAGATTACCATAACTTCTACCAGCACTGGGGTTGTGCATGACTCTGCCCTGATATGCGTTCCCTGCTCGACAGCATTGGTTTTAGCTCGACAGCACTGGTTTTACCCGGTGGATGGCCCGGAACACGCGTGGGCCCATAGCTACATTTGCTGCCACAGCATATTCTGCGTTGGAATTCTTTGCACTAATTGGTCTTTGGTCGTCTGGCAGACTGTCAGGCATGCACCAATGATGAGGCTTCGCTGGTGCGGCCGGCGCTCCAATTCGCGTGTCCGCCGCCTGTTCGTAACCCATTCTTAACCTGTTAGATTGCTGACTCTCTCCAATCACCAGAGCTCCTTGCGCATCGCTCCAAACCTCAAGGTGGGCCTCTGACGCACACCCCGCCGGCCTATGAGTCAAAAAGAGTGATCGAGTGAGGGCGATGCCTGAAGCGATACAAAGACTGATCGCAGCGGTCGTCAGGCAGGAGAGATCTTTGCACGCCTTCGGCAAACATACAATCACACATACACAACAAGGCGGTAAACACACATTTTCACGACAATGGACCCACAGTGAGTGCGATTCGCCGGGCCCGCAGGCTGTGACTCATGGGTCTGGCGCCACTGACTGAGGTTCCTTTCCGCTGGTGCGCTGATACGGCCGCTACTTATGTGATTGCGCCTGCAGGGAGAAGGAGCAGATTGCGCAGGAGAAGTACGGCAAGGTGAGCCGCGTGGTCGCGCTCTGGCCGCAGCTCGCATTTCAACACCACAGACAGACCGCAATTCTTGCTCAGAGTCCAGCGCCAGCCGCATTCACCACCTAGCACTATCCTTCGAAGCTTATCGTCTTCGATACAGCAGCTTGATACAACTTGCGGTTGACCTTGGCCCGATCATAACTGTGACGTCATCCACTCAGAAGACTTCCCAGTTCACACGGCCTTTGTTCTTGCCTATGCCTGCGCGCAGCCCTTCGCGGAGCTGACCACCAACGAGCAGCGCGGTACGCGGGTTTGTCGTCGTCGCGTGGCAAACGCTGTCCTGACTGGTGCCTGTGTTGGCTCGCGACCGTATGTTCTCGTTATGTTCGCTGGCACTACTGCTTGGCATTGTATGCACAGTGTCATTATCTTGGCTCACTGGCCGCACTGGGCATACAATCGCAAACAGAACAGGGGCGAGTGTAAAAGAGGCTGTGTGCTGACCTATCCCACTTGACATGCTTGACGTATGGTGACCTGTTAACGCTTTACATGCGCCTTCTGTGCTCTGGTCCTGTCTTTCGTGGCCGGTTGCTTGCCTTTCTGCCTTGTTCGTTTCTGCCTTTGTTCGTGACTTTCTTCTCCTTTCTTGCTCAGGGTAGGTCAGACAAATCGCGTCCCCTGTCCTTTGGCGGCCCCCCTGATTGTAACCAATCGATCAATTTTTTCTACTTTACATGCAGGTGTGGGAGGCGTCCATGGCGGCCACATTGGAGGTGGGTTGTGTAATTGTTGCGCGTTGCCAGCATTGCAGTCGGATTGCAGTTGACTCCATTCCTCGCAGTGGTGAAGTATCGTGTGCGAGCAGCATGCTTAGGCCCTTAAACACACGCAACCTTGTTCTCTGTTCAAAGGCAGTCGCAATACAAACGCCTCAACGCCCGTTACCTTGCCTGCAACATTTCGCCTTTCAGCTTTTTGGGGGCACTTTGTCGGGCTGCCTTGTCTGTATTCGGCTCTTCAGGCACCTATGCATGATACTGTTTGCTGCTTTGGCACGGGTGAAGTGAAAGCAAGCCAGTAAAGATGTCATGATGTGCTTTACGCAGGCACGGTGAATAAGACGCCCGAGGAGCGTGCTCAGGGGGTGATCCACCACGAGCCCATGTCAAAGGAGGATCAGAAGCACAGCGAGCAGACATCCGGCTCAGAGCAGCAGACGTCTAGCTAGAGCTTCTGTGGCTACTACGAGGAGGGTGCAACAAACAGGGTGTGCTGTCAGCTGCGCCTGTGGCGTTTCAACACGAGTTGACAAGTTGAGGGGTTGAAGTCTGGAACAAACATGTGCTTGGATCTCGTTTTATCACAATGTCGTGTTGTGTCGTCACATTTCATTTGATGGCAACAACTGCTGGTAATGGTTTGCGTGCATGCGCGACCAATTTGTAAGATATTGTGTTCCTGGTGGTGGTAATGTGATGTGTTCGCACTGTGAAGGGATGACAATTGAATCTGGTTGCTGATGCAAACCACTCATGACTCTGGTTGCTGATGGAAACCACTCACGCATGGCATTTGGGTTTGGTCTCTGGCTCAGCTTACCACCACTTCTCACTGCCCCTGTCCCAATATTGGCACCCACCACGCCTACCAACACCAGCATCAGCAACACATCCCAGTGGCAGATGTCACTAGCCTAACACCACCGAGTCAAGCCACAACCGGATCTGCACAAGAATGCATGCTAATTCACCATACACACTTGTGTGACAGATTCACAAACGCTGCACGGGGGCGGCCCTAGCACAACAAATGGCCTTGGACTTTCAAAAATAGGACCACTTTTGGAAACCACCCAGAAACGGCTCAGAAGTACATGATCAGGGGCTTATCAACAGCTCTTGCCAAAGCCTCTCCCCTGGACAGCTCAGTTGCATAGTTCAATTGAACATTGCCTCACCATGGGTCATCAACGCCTAGCTGGCCCTAACCGAACGACAAGCGCCACCCGTGTCACAAGCCATGGGGGCATGCCAAAGGTAACTTTCACTTCCAAGGTGCAAGCACATTCCGCTCTGCATCCGGCTTTGTATCAGTGCTTGTGTGACCTGCGGCCTGGCGCCGCAGGTGACGCAGGCCAAGCCAGCGCCGGCACCCTCTGACACTTTCCCAGCCCATAACAAACCACCCACAAGGCCAATCTGGGAAATGAAGGTGGTCTTGGATAGATCTTGACGAGCTGCAACCAGCCACACCTGGAATTCGTTGTGATTGAGCCGTAAAACAAGAAATACACAAAAAGGGCAAAAAGGTAGCTTGGGCCTTGCAGAGGAGTATTATACCACCCAGTCAACCATCTCAGAATGATTTGAAACCTTGGATTCGAGCTCCTTACACCGTTAGCATTCGTACAAGTGGTTCAAAGATACCCACTCCCACCTAGGGTCATTTTCTATGGACCCTCTCTCCCTCCCCTGCGCTGCAGGTACAAAAGAGAAGTGAAAGCATAAGTTTAAGCCAGGACATGGGCAACTGAAGGCAGCTAGAGATTCTTTGAGAGCAAAAATATAATAAAAAAACCTTTCACTCACAGGCACATTAAGCAGGCGTTGGCAGAGTACAATGGCAGGATGAACCAGTGAACGTTAAGGGACGTGGCGAGTAGAAATGTGTCAAAAAAATGGTCTGTGACATTGTTCTGTGCCTCTGAAAAGGTGGTGTGCTGCAGCGCTGTGTGACGTTGAAGGCTCTTCGCATTCAAATACATGTTACAGTTTTCCTACTTTCCTTCACCTCTTGCCCCTGCTGAGCAGTCCTCCCCGGACTGAAGACCATGTAAACAACGACAAAAACATGTTACCGTACATATGCACGTGGTATATGTAGTGCGTGCTACTTACGAACTTGCGTCCTACTACGAACACAAACACCAATGCATGACGTGATCCGAATACATAGCAGTCATAGTATTTGATGACATTCACCGTTGATGACATCACGGCCTCTGACAGAATCCCGCCATTTGCTTCACATCAGGTCTTTGCGTCCGATCATACATACCGTATTACTGTGGATAGCTCGAGTTTTCTGTGTTTTCCGAGTGCTTCATGAGCAGTGCTGCCCTGGGTGTGCTGTGAATTCCTGTCAGGCTCTGTTCACCATTTCATCTGTCAGTCGGCGTGATGAGTCAGGTTGGACGGGAGCAGATAGGCTGGGGTAGCCCCTTCAATTTCAGATTTAAACAGAGAGATTAATGGGAAAATGGTATGTAAATACAAAGAACCAGGCACTGTTGACTTCTTGCGGCACATGCCATGGATGACATGTGATGTGCCTGTTGACTGGTACATGCAATCGGTCATTGCTCAGGCGACCATTCATGATTGGTAAAAGAGCCAGGACACTTTGGTCAGGACAGGGTTAGGACCAAATTCAAACCCCGGCGAAACCGCCAATCTGATGTCTTTCCATGCATTCCACGAGGCTCCTTTTGCAAGCCTTATCGTAAGGAATAGCTCAGCCGCGTCTTTCGCTGGAGATCACGCGGAGCACAGATCAACCACTGATTGAACGCGTCCGGGATCCCCTTGCATGCCAGAGTGCAGAACTCCAGCTGCGGTCCGAATTGCGTGACTGGAGATCGTAGGCATGGCTGGGAAAAGCCAATCCGAACAAGCCAGGTGGGTTTGCTCTCCCATCCATACCACTGCTCCACACCCGTACCACTGCTGAGGAAGGCACAATCAAACGTAATATGCCAGGCACACGTTGGTTGGAAGGGCTGAAGGCAGCTTCGAATCGGCCTTGCTTGCTCATGGCTGTTCTGGGACTGGCCGCTGATGGATGGCATGACACGTCAAATCAATACCATGTTGCGTAATCAATGACCTCAGACTGCGTTCAGTGGCATGCAGCCAACCTGTAATTCCATGCATACACATTAGAAGTCAGTCTGCACGCTTGCTTGCCCGCAGCTCCCTCCTGAACGTATGCCTTGTTGCGTGAAGCTTGACCTCAGACTGCGTTTGGTTGCATGAAGCCTGGTCCATGTACGCACATTTCAGCTCAGGCTGCACGTTTGCTTGCCCGCAGCTCGCTCCGCACATTCCTCAGATCCGCCGACCTGTGGGTGGTGCTGGGGTCACTGCTAGTCATCCTGGCCATTGGCCTGTTCGGCCAGGCAGGTGAGAGGCAGCCGCCAGACAATGATGCCGCTTGGCCAGTGCATGTCCGAGACCGTGGTGGGCAGGCAAAACTATGCCCTCAGGCAAAGAATGCCTGGTACGTTGTGTGGAGCAAGGGGCATCCATGCCTGACCATGCACATTGGATTGTAGGCAGGCACATAGCTGAGCGCTTCTCCGCAAACAGACTACTTCTCGGCACATGCTAAACCATGTCATTCATCTGTTGCTGCCCTTGTGCTGCAGTGACCACTGTACCAGCAATCGAGTCCGATGAGTACGATGAATGAGGCAGCAATCCATGCGGATAACAATGGAAAGCAGAAAGACAAGCTCAAATGTGATTACAGACGCCAGGCACTTGAATACAGAAGCCAGGCACGTGACAGGCTGTCAGTGCAGTGAGGTTGGTGGACAACACCGGCAGAAGCATGGCACAATTACTGTCATACAACATTGTACGGGCTCATAAGCCCGGATGGTTAGGCTGGCAGGGGATACATACAGGCTGGCATGCACTGAGGCTTGTGGAGGACACTGGCAAAAGGTTGCAGTAGCAAACAACAATTGCAAACAAAGAGGGGAAATGCCGGTGAAATCCTGTGATCCTGTTACTGTTCAGCAAGGTGGCCACTGACCGTACGCGAATAAGAGACACCTGACCGAGCGCATTTATACGGTTAAGAGTACATACAGCAGCAGCAGATGGGCATCTGTGGCTGGCCCACCATTGGAATTGAATTATATGGAAATGCTTCGTGATACCTCACCGTGTGTCTGCCGCCTCGGGCACAGCGTGACTATCCGTAAAGGAAGGATTTGTGTACTGCGTTCATACATCTCTTGGCACTGGACGTGTTTGCTGATGGCATCAGGCAGTGATTAGCACTTTACTGTCCCTTGAAGATGAGTCATGTTGTCAGTCATACATCACACTTGTCTCATTAGTATGCGTTTTGCTCAACACGGTACTGGACGACTGCAATAGTACTGTGCTTCGTGCTTTTTGGTCTCACCGACCGGTAGCCAGACTCTTACGTATAGAATCATTTCAGGTGAAGATTCCTTCACATCAGGCAGTCAGTCGCTCTGGGAAGTGCTTTCCGGAAAACGGTGCTTGCAGACATGCACGTGGGGTGCCCTGGCGGCTGTGCCGTTTCCATTCTGTTCTGTTTTAGATCTGCACATAGTGTACTTCATAGTGCCCACACGCACATGTAATAGCGAATACTCGCGACAGCCAGGGTTTAGGTGCATGGCAAACGCTGGCAGAGGAAAAGGAAACAGCGAAGGCAGTCTACTGAAAAGTCTCGCAGTTGACATAACTGCCAATTGCCTGCCGTGCGAAGCATTGTTACAATAATAAAAAAAGATGTTTGCCCTACGGAAACAACACTGGAGTCAGTGCGGCAACAGGGCTTTTTCAAATTCGAACGTTATGCAGTTCTGAGACCTAGACTTTGGCTGGACGTGTACCACTTTACACACCAACAGCACATCCCAGTCTCACGCCACACTGCTGCAAACGCAACAATCACTATCTGTGTCAACATCCACAGGCCAATGCCCTGAGGTTGTCCCCTTTTTCCTGCGTCCACACTGACTCCAGTGGCGTTTCTTCAAATTGTCCCAGAACTGTACTCTACATCACATGGTTTCACAAGCGCTGAACTATGAGCAGAACAACGTGGATGTCAAGGAACCCTGCACCCTGAGCTCAAGGCACAGCGCATCAAGTTGGTGCCAGATATTCTTTTGCAGCATCAGAGATGAGTGGGCTTTCTGGTACTGCCCATGTGCGTCACGTGAAGTACAGCACATCTGTACGAATGACGTACTTTGCTCCACGTGTGACGGCACTGCCCTCATGCACCTGCACATGCACACATGCACTCATTCCATGTCAGCACTTCAAACGTCAATTCCATGGGCGACTCATGGTGAGCCCGAATGCTATACGGTAACCATGGTGACTATGTACTGCCAACTGCTCCTCCTTTTCAAGTCAGTGTACAGGTTCAACCTGTTGTTCCATATTGTTTTCATTTCATACTGGTTGGTAGAAGATGCGCACAAGTGATTGTGTTCGAGATTACATCAGGCCCAGCGCATGCACCGAGTGAGATTAGCAAGCCATGCATGCTGCACGCCCAGCCCCGTGATGGATGATAGCCTCACCAGCCATGCACTGCCAAGTTCTTCCTGTACTGCCAAGTAAGTGCATCAGTCCAACTTCCTGTTCCAAGGTTGCTTTGATTCCACACTGGTTGGTAGAGATTTCACCAGGCCCACATGCACCAAGCCGGGATGTCAGCAAGCCATGCACGAGAGAAGGAGAGAGGATGATGAGGCTCAGCCCCACGACCTGGCCGCTGTCTTTCCTTCCCACACAGCGCATCACCCACCAGGCTCGCTGCCGTGTCCCCATGCGGGAAGCACAGAACGTTCCCCGTGCACGGCTGCACGCCCCTAGCATCAAGCGCCATGCGATCGTCCGGGGCAGGCGTGAAAAAGGTAGTGGAGCCGCCCTCAAAATCGTCATTCAGATAGATGAGAAATGTGTAGTGGGACCAGCGGTCGCCAAAGGCATCATGACACAACTGCAATGCAAGACAAGTAGAACACGGCGGTGTCATCATGGGACCCGGGGCGGGCCCATACAATTATCACAAGTGCTGTTCAGCATGCCATAGACCCTGTTGCTGCTGTGGCCTCGCGGCGGACAGGCATGCAGTCCCACCTTGCATGTATGCAGCGTGCATTGCGACTGTTGTTGCAGCCAAAATTGTAGCCTAGTAATTCCTCACAGCTCTGACCGTTGCAGCCAAATCCAGAGCCTGGTACTTGCTTAGCACCTCGTGACACTGACCTTGCCATCCTTTATGCCGCTCCCCGGCCACGCCCCGTCGATGTGGGGTCGGTACACGTTGCCAGCGTCATACCTGCACCAAACACAGCCAATACCTGGTATACAAATCTGACTGGACTAGCGTCAAGTATTTTCTAAACATGTGTACCAGACCACATCCAGAAACAAACCAACAACGAATGCATCCTGTTGCGGCATCCGTAGATTGCCAGGAGTAGCAAGCCAGCGGACCCAGTGCACTGCCCATGCCACCACCCGCGCCTTTCCTGTTCAAGCCGTTTGATGCACTGTCGCCAACGCACAGCCGCACCCCTTGCTCATCATGCCGCATTGGATGATCATTTGCCCCACCACCATTCACCATACACCCTGCCGTGCAAATGCCTTTATGCCTCGCCATGCGTCGCTGCCATGCGTACAAGAACCACACTAGTCCTCCTGTGACCCCTCTGGATTATGCCCTGCAATACGTTTGCCCGCACCTGTAAAACCTCCACCGTGCATTGATCCCCGCTAGCGCCCTGCCCCCGCACTTGGCGGGCAGCAGGTGCGTGGCGCGGCGCAGGACAGCCGCCATCAGATCCGCGCCCGCCAGCCACACACACCCCGCCGCCCGGTCCCCGCCCGCAACCGTGCGCGCTGCACTTAGCAGCGGATGAGAGAGGCCGGCCTGCCGGTGACTGGCGCAGCGCCCGGTGCTCTCGTCATGCTTACCATCACATACTCTATCATGCTTATCATCGCTGGAGTGCCGTGAGGGTTCTGTCTCTTGCTGGCTTCCAAGGACAGTCTCGTGACAGGGCAGTGTGGTTGGCTGTTGGTGCGATGGGCCAGTGGCCTGATTGTCTGATGTTTGTGGCCCTGCAGGGGTGGTTCGACTAGAACCAGTATCAGGGGCTGGCTGGCTTGGTGCAGTGGAGCCGTTTGGTGGTTGTGATTTAGGGTTGTTGATGGGGTGATTGTGTGAATTCAAAGGGGCTGAGAGGCTGGCTTCTGTCTGGCTTGTCGATGGGTTGGTGGGCTGACTGGAGTGGTGGCAAGTTGCTGCATCCGGCTGCTGCTGGGCCGGGTCTGCTGCAGGTGGTGGGGTTGAGGCTGGCTGGATGTCTGGTGCTGTGGTTGATTCTGTTGGTTCAGGCTCGGCAGTGGCTGCTGAGTCAGGGTTGCTGGGATTGAAGGTGTAATCGACATCCCACCGGTAACCGCACGCCTGCACGCAAACGGCAAGGCATCAGACATTAGGTGAAAGGACAAGGAAATCCCAAGCCAAGGAAATCCCAAGCACAAGGAAAGCACAACAAAACGAGCGTTAAGTTGTGGGTATCCTAAACTGAAGACCGCAAGCCCCCAACAGAGCAGTACCATGCCAGTCCTTGCGATTTAGCGCCCACACCATGACAGTCGCCCATCACCAGGCCTGCCACAACATTCAGACAGCAACACGATGCAGTCAAAGCAGGGCCCATGGCAAGGCATCAACCCACTCGTTGCTCTCACCTCTGTTGCTGCCACCAGTTGGCGGCACTCGTCCGGCGCCAACAGGCCCACGAGCACGAAAGCACCCGGCACGAACGGGACATTCACGCGCACCACCTGCGAGGGCATGTAACGCAGGTCAGCCGCTGAGGCAATCGCTAACACTATCAGTCAACAGCCAACAAACTGGCCGTAAATGCTGCGGCAGGGTGTATTCGTTCAGACAGGTGTATTCGTTCAGGCAGGGTGTATTCGTTCAGACGCATCTAGATTTGAATCGTCCGGATTGCTGGCAGAGACCTTTTTCAACCACACTCACAGCAGTCGGTTCAAAATCAAATTACTGGGCTGTGGTCAGAAACTCATCCAGCTGTTCGTGACATAGAAGTGTCCTGCTGTTCCACTGCACTGCAATTGAACCGTGCTTGCACGCTATGTGCTACTGACACTACACCGTCTGACTGCACTGAACCCTAGACCTGCATGCAGCCTGTGTGTCAGACTCTGGGTTGACAAAGCGTATGGTGCCTGGGAACCGGCCTGCCATTCCACTGCACGCTGTGTGCTACTGCTGCCCGACCACACTGAACCCCAAGAGACCTGCATGCACCCTTTGAGCAACCTGACGTTTTTTTTGGAATTTCCTGTGGTGCTGCCTTGCCTTGGGGTCAGGGTTGACAAAGCGAATGGTGCCGGGTGCCGGCTGCCATATCCGGAGCTCTGCCCAGTTTGGCGGCCTCCTGGAGGGCTGGGTGCTCCCGTCCTGGGGCACCGGGGACATGCAGGACCGGTAGTCAGGGCTGGGGGTGGGCGGCGGCGCACTGCTGCCTGCTGCATGGACGGAAATGATGCACGAACATTGTTGGTCTGCTGATTTGCAGCACTGGACAGTGCCGACAGCTCAGCTATGTGCATGCCCTCTACATAGCAGCGGTTCACGCAAAATCAGAAGCCTGATTGAGCGGAAGAATCTGATTGATTTTTTTGAGAAACTGGGCTACTCCTGTTACAGGTCAAAAGTTACTGCACGTGCCCTCCTCCTGACTGCAATTGCAGTATAGTTCAAATAAAGTGCAGTGCAGTGACTAGCTTTGTTGTTTCTGGTCCCCTGGTGTGTTTCCCGGTTTGAACAAGCGGCTGGCAAGCGGGTGTTCATCACACGTGGCGAGCTCAGATGGAGACATGCTCCTCCCGCTGCAGTGCAGCCATTACCAATCCATGCGTCAGTTGGCAGGACAGCCTGTCGGGCAATGACTTGCCCGTCAAGTTCATCTGCCATACCACCACCCAAAGTAACCTAAAGCTGCCTGATGTGCCTGCGCACAATCCTGACTGCGTCAAGCACACCCTCACAATGTGGATGTCATGGAGCTGCAAGGCCCCCACGCACCAGCATTAATCCAGGCTTGTTGCTGTGCGCTGAGGGGAGGTGCCCAGGGCGCATGGCGGCGCACGGGACCCGCTGGCTTCGAACCCTTGCTTCTGAAACCACAGCAGGTGGCGAGGATGGTCAGGGTGGACAATTAATGTGTTGCTTGCTAAACAGCACATGCGCTGTCCCAAGCCTAGGATGGTTGGTGTGCTGTGCAGGCATGAATGGTGTGCGCTGTGCAGGCAGGAACTACCTCTATGCTGATGGTGTAGACACAAGCTGGCACGGCCTCGTCGTGAAATGCTGCAATGGTCACACGTGCATGCCCATCACAATGCTCAGGTCAGATACCGACAACATCACTCTGCTGAACTGGGTTGAACTGGGCCTGCACGGTTGCATGAAGGTTGTTGGCTACCTCAAATTATTTCTCACTTTTTGCCCTGGGTAGGTAAAGACACCATGGGTCCTCCGGATCCAGGAATGCATCTGAGTACAGAGCTCAGCAGGCTTGCCGCCACGCGCTCATCACCGCACAAATCTGCCATTCGCACCCAGCGTTGGCAGGTGCCGAGCTTAGGCACCTCCCCGGAGCGCCGCATTGCTTCCAAGCGAGTGATGACCTCTTTCCAGTTCTGCGCGGCGAATGCTGCCGAGACTAGGTTGACATGGCTGCTAGGGTTCCTGGGTGTGGGTTTGGTAGCTTGTTTCGCAACCCCAGCGGCAGAGACTCCGTTGTTCGCCTGCTTCTTGCGCTCCCTCTGCATCGTCCTTCCCATATTGTCCTTGGAGTGGTTGTTGACTGGCCAAGAGAACGCAGCACTGATACTGCTCTACTCAATCTGCGCGATGTGCTGGAATTTGTTGCTTGTTGAATAGTCAGCCGCACCGTTGAACGAGTAAACGTGGTAACTGAGGCCACCCTGTGCTCACATATCACACTCAGAATCCTTCAAGTCACACTGTCCGGCCTGCAGTCAATCACTCCTCTGAATGGGAAAAATGGGCTATGGAGAAGTTGTCTGCTGTTCCACTGCACTGCAATTGAACACTGCTTGCACGATGTGCTATTGACACTACACTGCAGCTTGGTGCACGCGCTCCTTGGTTGAGCAACTGCTCACGAAATAAATGCCGGCTAGAAGTAATATGTCGTGTGCCACGTCGTCACATTGCATACTACTCTGAATTTATTCTTGCCATGGTTTGCACAACAAACCCGCATACCCAGAAAAGCATCTTCAACCAAGCGCGCATATTCACCAGTCTTCCAACTCCTCCCAGGGACTGCCAGGTGCTCCACCCTTCCCTTTTCCACCCTTTTTGGCAGGATCCCCTCTTGGCCCTTTCTCTCTCTCTGCCTCCTTCTCTTCTTCCCCTTCGTCTTCCTCCACAATCTCCTCACTCCCTTGCACCTCCTCTTCCTCTTCCCCCCCTTCCTCCTCGTCGTCAATGAAGCTGTCATCATAGCTGTCACTGCCCTTGTCCGAGCCTCCCATGTCATCTTGCTCGTTCACACTGTCAGCGTCATCGCTATCGGCATCCAGCACCTGTGGATGCATGAACACAGGAATGACATGAAAATGTGATCATAAAACATCGCTCTCAACAAGCACATGTGAAGACCTTGTCACAGCAATCACAACAGAGCCTGCAGTCAACACACGATCAACTGAACTGGCAGCACGCATGCCAGAGTTGCACTGTGCACTGTGCAGCCACCACACGTTGATGCATTTGGACCTCTCTGGCGACAACTAATGCTGTTAAAACCATTTCTAACATTGCTAATCTTCATTCACAACTGCCAGCCTGACCAAGAACTGGTAATCCCAAGTTGCTACCGCTGACCCGGACTGTGTAACTGCAGGCCCAACCCAATCCGTCAGGTAACTTTCCCTGATCAAACCCCCAGTTGCTCTTTCAAGCCCCTGCCGTACTCCACCTTGATCACTGTTTCCTTGTTGAGCTTCCTGCACAGCTTGCTGCGCTTGTGCTCCGACATGCCCATGAGGATGTGCTTGGTGTCGATCAGGCTCAGGTAAGGGTCGTGGGCATCGAAGTACAGCAGCCGCAGCACCTGTGCAAGAGAAGCTGGCTCGGGTCCTAAGGCGGAGTCGCACCAACATATACAAGAGCGGACAAGAGCACGACTCCAGACGAACCGAGGTGTCGACACTCGCACTCAAAGGCCTCTTGTGGCGGGCAGGCACGCGCAGAACAATCTCAGGGTTAGCGTCACAGGTCCTAAGGCCAGGGCAAACATAGAATACCAATCAGGCGCCCACGACACACATCCTCTCTCAAACACCAACACTCACAACAGGACGTGCAAGTGACAACAGGAAGTGCAGGCTCATGCGTGCTTGCAACGCCTCCAACAGAAACGAATGTTATCGGCATTTGGGCTGCCTCACGCCTCTTGGCTGACCATGGTAGTTCCTGTCTAGTCCTGGTTTGCTGTCTTAGAAGTGGCGATGCACCGTCTACCACAACACGCGCTGTTCACCCCGCTGTTCTTCCCATGTGCGGTTCACACACGCACATACACATGTTTTACTGACACACAATGGTTGCTGGCGGTAATACAGACCAATTTCACACAAACTGTCCCAGAACTGGCAAACTTCTTTTTTTTGCTGCTGATCAACTTCACGTAACTAGCTTGGCTGCCTGGTCTCCCACACAACCTATGCTAGCCAACCCTGTTTGCCACAGCGCGCATCCACCAACCTTCCGTGCCACCTTGGTCCTGAGCAGGGGCAGCAACTGCACCAGCTGATCCTCAGGCCAACTCTCGCACGCAGTCGCCACGAATACAGGCGTCACATGGGCCAGCAGGCCTGCCACCTTGGCAGCAGGCCACTCGGCAAAAACGGCTGCAAACGTGTGCGGTTTCCAATCCTTGACCATTTCCATGATTTCCTCTGGGGCCCACGTGACCAGTGACTGTGCTATGACCTCGTAGTGGTCGGAACTGAGGCAGTTGGTGATGATTCGGCGGCAGCGCAGCCACCAGATGTTGGGTGCTTGCGTTGGTGTGGCAGCAATCCGAGACGCTTGCACTGTTGCAGCTGGTGCTGGCTGTGTGTCTGAAGGGTGGTTGGTGGTGGCGTTGGAAGCTGCTTTGCTGCTCTTCTTCGGCCGGCCAGCTTTGGCGGTACCGTTTGCGCCTGCAGTGCTGGCAGACGGTGCAGTTGCAGTGGCATTCTGGTTGACTGCTGCGGGTTTGGACGGACTAACACTGGCTGCATCACCAGCAGTGCCTGGAGCAGTGTGCTGGCCTGCACTGGCTGCCTTGGCTGGCTGCTTAGTGGCTGCTGCTGTGGCAGTGTGTTCTCTTGCTAGAGCAGCGGCACGGTGTCTGGCAGCCCTGCCACCAGCAGGAAGTGCGGCCGCAGGTGCACCAACCTGAGGAGCTGTTAATGTGGTAGGACCTTGTAGCCCCACATCACTTGCACCATGCATGCCAGGTGCACCATCTCGCTTCTCGGCTGCCGTTACTGCTGCTGCTGCTGCTGCGGCTCGACGCTTGGCCTCCCTGCCACTGATTGGCGGTGCATCAGCAACACCATTGGGTTCACTGGGCATTGCAGCTACCCTGGGGCGTTTTGACCCGGCATAATCTACAGGCAGAGCGGCTGCTGCATCACTAGCCGGTGCTGAAGCTGCAGCAAGGCGCCTGGCTGCTTTACTACTGGCATGCAGATTGGCGGCAGTGCCATTCTGCGCCGGTTGCTGTGCGTCCTTGCTTGACCCTGCAACTTTTACATCAGCCGTAGCAATGGCGGTGGGAGGGTGCAAGGTGGCAGGGTGCTCTGCGGGTGCTGCTTTAGATGCAGCCATGGCGGCAGCAGCTTTGCGTTTGGCTTTCTTCTTGGCTCGTTTATTAGCTGCCTGCTCCTGCTGCTGTGCTCCGGCTTGAGCATCTTCTTCTTGCTTGGCTGGTTTGTCAGAACTGGAAAGAAGCTTCTTCTGTCGCTTAGCTGCAGGAAGTTGATTGTCTTCATTCAGATCACGTTTCCTGCTTGCTGGACCTTGGTTACTGGCATGAGACTGTTGCTGAGACTGATTTGGAGGTGGTCTGCTGCTCTGCTGGCATGCGGGCTGGGCAGCTGGCTGTGGGGCTGCGTGAGTTGTAACATCCTGCGTGCCCTCCTCCTCTGCTTGTCTTTGCTTCCGCTTTTTTTTCTTTGCTTGGGTTGCTGGGGTGTTGCCCCCCGTCTGCTGCTCCACACGCTGGCGGCCACGCTTCATGGAGTCACGGGTAGAGTATAACCTCAATTAACAACATCTGGTTACGTCTTCAGGCTACCCAGTACGGTTCAGGTCAACCACTATATCCTTCATTCCCAGCCGTCGTAACCGCGATTGCCCGTTTTTGCCACCATGCGGCCCATTCCTTTCCTTGTTTCCTTCTAAGATCTGAGATGAGGCTTCATTGAATGCGGCCACGCAACCCCGGGCCCTTGATGTCGGTTGTCTGACCTGCACACACATTAGCGAATGCTGGCGACGGCGCAGGTCCAGACTTTCAACATACCTAGATTTGTCATTCTCAACACATGTCGGCACTCGGCACAACCTTGCCAATCTGGTCTGCCGATGCAAGCCAACAATTCGTTTGGCTCGTTGCGATGCACAAGTGCTGACAGGGTGTATCCCTGGCTGATGCCCATGCATGTATGCATGTATGCATGTATGCATGCATGCATGTATGCAGGCTCCAAGCATTAATGCAGAGCCCACTTCGGTGTGTGGGAAGACTAGTTTAGCTAGTTGTGCCGTAGCACAAGTAGTAACTCGTACGATTTCTGCTGAGATCTTGTTATGAACATCATCCGCACAATATGCAGGCATTGATCGTGTTATGCACATGACCGGTGGCGCTCGAGTTACCACTGCCCACGCCACAGCCTTGCATGTATCACTAGAGCTGCCAGAATAATGACCGCATCTGCCAACTCAGATTTTCAATCGCCACTGCTTTACATTCCAACAGGCCCACAGCGTGCCAGAACAACAACAGTGCCAGTCAAAAACGACAACGACATACAACTTTCGTCAAAACCCACACTGGCCTCGTGTCAGGTGCAACCACACCATCAATGCCAGTGCAAGTCTCCAATGAGTTCAGTTTGCTGTAGTTCAGTGGACATCCAACCATCACGGTCATGGCTACGCATATGGTGTGCAGCAGCATGCGCAGCTAGCACATTCACTGCTTCTGCTCCTGGCCCTGCTGCTCCGCCGGCTGCTCAGTCTGCTGCTCAGTTGAGCCCCCGGATCCACCATGCTTGGCAGCACGCTCCTCAGGAGACAGATTTGAGTGGCCGCCATGCACGCCTCCCACAGCTGCAAGCAGGAATGGACATGGTGCTGCTAACTCACAGATCCAGGCAAAAAAAGTGTCCTTATATGATAATTACCCACAGGGCAGACTAATAGCAGCTCAGAAGAAGTCGCGTATGTTTCACGACTCCCCTTCTCACACACACTGTGTGGATGCTTACTTGGCTAAATGCCAATGGCTGCGGTGCAATCACGAAGAAAATCGAATGATGAGAGGCTGTGCTCTTCCATTGTCCACAACAAATGTATGTTCCTGGACTATGACATCAAGCAGTACGCCGTGCAAAGCTCCGGGCCGCAGTCCCTGGTAAAGTGAAGCCAAGCTGGGCGTAAAGCCAAACGAAATGCGCGTGCTGCTAGCCGCGCACCTCGCTGCTCGTTTGTGGTCAGCTCGGAGTAAGACTGCGGGCAGTACGAGTCAACAAGGCCATTAGCACACTTGTATTATGAAAGCGAAGCTTGTGCGCAAGCGACTCTGACGTCACCGTGGACGACCGCGCCTTAACAAAACATTATCTCAGCAGACTCTAGCATGCTTTGGGATAATTGCTTCATGGTTTACAGGTCAAGCATATGGTGTGCTGGAGCTGCGCGACTGCCGTGTCGCAACAGTCGTTCGGCGTGATTTGCGTGATTTGCTCACCCACCTTGCCATATCGCTCTTGCGCGATCTGCTCCTTCTCCCTGCAACATACCAAGGTGTGATTTTCGCTTGTGCTTGGGCAGGAAAGCAATATGTTTGTTCCAAGGCGATCGACCCGGCTGTGAGTCACAACTCGCTCGCACTCACTGTGGGTCCATCGTCTCGCGAAAATAGTGTGTGGTGTTTTGGAACTTAGTGGCCTGGTGGGTTGTATGCGCGTCTTTGCTCGGCAACTCTATGCTTTGCCATGACTTTCTTGCCAGGACCGGTCACTCATGGTCACTCTTTGACTCCACCTGTGACTCACAGGTCAAGCTCGACTCAACCGTGACGCGCTGTCCCTGGCGCGCGGGCTACTGAAGCTGGTGCTGTGGGGCGTATTGCGCACGAGCTGGTGGCCACACACTGCCACGGGCTGCGTCTTGTCGATTGCTAGGAAGACGGTGCTAGCTGACGGTGATCACACTGTGTGTTCAAAAGCCTGTGACTTGAGCGAACGTTTTTTTTTGGAGCAAAAGCCTGTGACTTGAGCACGTCGTTCATCGCAAAGTCCATGTCAACTAATGGTTTGACATGACTTTAATTTCTCAGGCCACAATTCCCAGCCCACTTTGGGTCTAACGAGGTTTGCGGACAGGATAGTACGTCAGGGGGGTAGCAACCATCATTCCTATCCAGGTGTGTCGCAACCCCCTTCACTTGTGGGTTGGACGGGTTGCAGTCCCTCCCCTCATGTGAATCAGGGTGGAAAGATCAAATGTAAATCTGCTGGTCACACGGAAACTTGCGGGAAACCTGCTCGTGTTGCAACTTGTGTGCACTGCACCCCGCGAACCCCTGATGCAGACGACTCAGGCTTCACATCAACAGCATGCGCCAGGGGCTAGAGCGAGTATCATGCGGTCAATGTCGTAACTCTTGTCACCCTATTGAGCAACTTGCGTGACGTACTGCTAATCCCTTGTCGGTGCTGCCACCTTGCCAACTTGAGATACGCACGGCTCTCATGTCCCTGTCTATTGAACATCTGTTTTCAGACTGCCTTGTAGCCAAGGCCGGCATCGGTTGAAATTCAAACATAATGGCAACACATCCAAGCCCCACTAACGCCACCAAAGTCTTTATTTGATACAATGCCTGGCAGTGCATACGCAAGACAAGGACAACGAGCAATAAGCAATTCACAAGCCAGAAGTGCAACGAACGTCTTGCCCATGGCAATGAAATGACTAGCTGCAGCGCAACAGCGCGCAACTCCCGCACTCGGTATAGCAAAGATGATGTACCAGTGTGCCCCACATTGCAGTGAAAGCCCGAGGTTCAATCCCCTATCCTCACCAGGACCAAAGAAGTTTGCCAGTTCTGGGACAATTTCTGGGAGTCTTTTTGGGACACCTTTTTTTTGGTCTGTGAGTAACTATTAATCCAACAAGTACAGCTGGTCCAACATTTAAGGTTACTATAACTACAGCCCGTCCAACTCTACAGGTTTATAAGTGAAAAATAAAGCTTTCACAACCCCTCCGACTCTTGTTCCAGATACACACTCGCACGCTTTATTGACCCGATTACCGTCTGAGCAGCAGTTTATGTGCGTTTCGCGAGGCACGTTGACTTTGCAATCACACACACTTTTCAACTCGCTCAAGCTCCACTCTGCACATTGCACATGCCTCGAACGCTGTCATAGTGACCAAGCACCCTCCTGGCTACTGCAGGCTCCACTGCGCTGCCATCTTAACCCTGCCTCCACAGACTGAAGAATGGTCAGTGTGACACTTGATATGCAGCCCGCCTCAGCTTCCATCCCTGACACATATTCCCTATGGTACATTGCATTGTTGTGCATCGACCTTTCCAAATAGCACGCCATGTTCGCACGCCTCTTTTGCCGTTGCCCTTGCATTCATCCCAGGCGAGGCGGGTCCGCTATGATGCTGGCGATGTCGTGGAAGTAAGGATGGCGCAGGGCCTTGTGACAGTCAATGCGATTGGAGGGGTCCAGTACTAGCATCTGACGCAACAGGTCCACTCCTGTGGCAGTTGGAAAGGGAACGAGCGCTGAACCCACAGTGATTGGAAAGGGATTCATCAACACCAACAGGTGCCACAGAGCTCAGAACAGAATATGACATGCGATAGCACCAAAGGGTGTCGGAGCGCCCAGGTTCAAGAGCTCGTCGCGGCTGAGCCATTTTCCAGTTTCTAATCCCAGCTTGCGTCTGAGCTCACCTTCACGTGGCAGTGCAGGCAGAAGCGCAGCAAGGTCTTGTCCCACATGGGGCGGCAGCTGAGCCGCACCCCGGTAGCCCGGCAGCTGGCTCCACCCCGGCCAAACAGCCTCTGTGGGCGTGCCACACACGTTGAAGATGCGGTTGAGTTGATCAATTTCCTTCATGCCGGGGAACAGAGGCCGAACAGCTGTCATCTCGGCAAGAATGCAGCCGACTGACCTGCAAAATAGGAAGAGGTTACAGGCAGAGCACCGAGAGCCTGATACCACCAAAACTGCTTCCAATGTATTGCTGTACACACTGTCATGCAGTTCCATAGCCGTTGCTTGCGTCAACAGCTTGTGGCTCAAAAAGTCTGCCTTTCAAACAGCTAGCTAAACCTTGTCCTTGCGCAACACACACATCCACCAAATGCCACCACGGGCAGTACACACATGGGTAGTACACGCTCTGAATGCCTTGCACACTAGTTTGCATTACAACGTCCATCAGGGTACCAACGAAATGCCGCTCAAACGCTATGAAGCACCTTGTTGATGCGATGTACCACACACTGCCTTCCTGATGCAATAGTTCATGACGTCCACTGGACGTCATGATATCAGCTGGCAGCTGATATCCAATGTCGGGCTACGGGCTACGCACCAGATATCCACTGCTGCCGTGTAGTCCTTCCTGCCAAGAATCAGTTCAGGTGATCGGTACCAAATTGTGACAACCTGCGTGTTCGAGAATAAGAGCGAGAACAAGCTAACAAAGTGCTCCCGTACAGGGACGATCGCCGGCATGACATCGTGCTGAAACGCACTGTGTTCGGGGCATGAATTATCGGAACCAGCTCAAGCGCTGAGTGCAGCATTACTCTCGTCCACATGTATCGTACCTCTGGGCTCAGATTGCGGTACGGTAGCCCGACTGCGCGTGCGAGGCCAAAATCGGCCAACTTGAGCGTGTTGCCATACCGCGAGATCAGCAAGTTTTGAGGCTTGAGGTCGCGATGCACAATCCTGCAGTTGCGCATGGTAAGCAGCAGGCGCTCGACAGCAGACACGACCTTGGGAACGTGGGCGGACGGAGTCAGTTGTCACTTGCAGACGACGACCAGATCACTCAAAGAAGCATATTCAAGCGGGCAAGCAGGAACGACGAGTGCGCTGCAGGCTCAATCCACAGAGGCATGTTGGTGTGCTGCAGATCAGGTCAAAAGCAACAGCTCGAGTTCCTGCTGTACCAACACCGACCTTCTGTTGTGCAGGTATTCCAGGCCTAGGAGCAGCTGCCACATGTAGTACTGCAGAGGAGAAGGCAAGGTGCCAGTGTGGACGGTACCAATACGCATCGTGCTACATCACTGCAGCTGCTGTGGCGCCCCATGATAGCAGGCCATGCCACTCAGACATGCGCTTGAGGCCTGTGCAGTCCCCTGCTGCACTCGACATAGAACATATTCGCCCCTAATGCAACGGTTGATGGGGTCTATGCCAAACTGCAGGCCCCTCTGCTGCAGTCCACATGTGGAATGCGCCCCTAGTTCAACACATGCATACCCCATGTTGACACCCAACCCCTTGCACAACCTTGACAAGACGAGGGTCTGTACGGAACGCCACGGGATTAGCCTGAAGGTACACAAGCAAATGCTTGCAGTCAGTATGCACGACTATTGACAGCGTCTTTGATCTTGCAATCCTATAGGCTTTTACATCAGGGAAGCCGCCACAGGACACGGGTTGAGATGTGCTCCGCCATGACCTACGCTGAACAAGGAACAATCGAACAGTTGCAAAGAAGTGCTGGTACTAAGTCCGAAAATGGACTCTTATGTCGCTGGTGTGCAGGCATGTGATCTTTAGATTGCAGCGCTGTCCCAAAGCCGGCCGTGCTACCACACGTAAGATACTGCCAGAGTAGAACACGCAGACTTTGCTCAATGTTTTGACAACTTTTTCCACATCAGGGAAGCTGTCACAGGATACGGGATGTGTACCGCCCTTCTTGAATCATGAATCTGCTCAAGTTGTGAAAAGGATCTGATCGAACGATAGGCACTTGCCTGCATCAAGCGGTAGAGGTCGACATCGAGGAACTCAAACACCAGGAACATGCGGTGCTGCATTAAGTCATTAGCAACTTCAAACAACCTGCGCACGACGACACGCACTGAAAGGGCAGTAACGCCCAGCTCTTGAACAGCAAAACTCTGCCAAGATCTGGCTGCCAGAGTTGGCTCTGATAGCGTGTTTGTCTGCTGACAATGTAGGCTCTGAACAGTGCGTTGTTCTGCGACAGGCCACCCACCGTACAACATTAGGATGGTCCAACTCCAACAACAAACTTATCTCCCGCAAAGCACTGCTGGGCACACCCTCTTCCTGCAGTCAACACAACCAGTCAAAAGTAAGTTTTCCTGACTGCTTGCCACAAGCTGTGCGCATACGCATGTGGTTCGATGCCCATGATCGGCCGCTCATGGGCCGACGGCAAGGTACCCTTGCCTGCTCGTCATGTCGCATTTCCTTGATTGCCACGAGATGGCTGGGGTCGCGAAGACTTGCTGCCTGCAGCGACAGTGCACACGAAACATTTAGTCGCGTGTCATGCAAGCCACGCCGTAACCATTGTGCCTTCACTTGCCTTGTAGACCACGCCGTAAGTGCCTTCTCCAGCCCTTCCGAGTACTTCATACTGTGCGGGTGCGGCGTTTCGGCAGGCTTTACGAGCAGCTACTTGGACCGCTGATGCACTCTGATCGATGGCCAAACTCCCATCCGCAGGCCGCGCGGACGACGGCAGGTCTCTGGCTGAGCAGATGTGTGATCAGCTCACCTTTTCCTGGATCGAGCGCGCCATGGGCTGCTGATGTGATTATGCGCGCATCCTGCTGATGACTGTACCGTTCCGCCCCCTGAGAACAGCAGCAAGGGAAACCTGACAGCTCACGCTCGCTTGTTTATAGTCGTAAAAGCTCGCGATGGCCTCCCGGCAAACGAGTAGACTACGCGAAAAGGCGGGGAGCAGATCACTGCCGTTTTTGATGACGCGGCCGTTTTTATAAGCACACGAATTGCGAATGCCCGAACAGCCGGCGGCTGTCAGTTCTGATGATGCATTGGGCATTTCTACAACACATGCTAATGCCACACAATGGCTCTGACGCTCGCGGTTGATCGTTGATTGGATCAGCTTCCGAGTAGCTGCTCCGAGAATTGTCCACATGTCTCGAGCTGCTGTGTTGCTGCTCGTTGCCATTGGCCTCGGCGTTGGACTTGTCATCCAAAAATTGGAACCGTGGAAGGCAAAGCAGGCAGGTCTATGCATCATGGTTATTGTGTGCATGCCTCACGACCCAGGTTGTGTGCATCACGCCCCCATGCAAACGGCCCTCTGCTCTACAGGTGGTCATATTCACTCCCGATCAGCTATCGGCTTTTGATGGCAGCAAGGGAGGCAAGCTGTACCTTGGAATTATGGGCGAAATCTATGATGTCAGCGCGGGCAGCAGATTCTACAGTGAGTTCTGGGTCACATGACAGCCGCCTTGGACAAGGGATCATTGAGCTCACTGACCGGAGCACACAATGGAGTGGAATGCACTCAATGCGTGCGAAAGAATGCTTGAGCATAAGCCTCGTGTTGACAATATTGCCTATCTCGTGCGTACACGCTGGCTGCAATTGATTGCTTGTTACACCTCCGTGGATCTGGATGCGTTCACGCCTTTCCAGGGCAATCTAGTGTGTTGTGTTTGTCAGCCGCGTGCACCCAGCAGCCCTGCTGCCTTACCCAGAATGGATACTTGGCATGCTGTTGGTTGACTGCCTGCAGGCAAAGGCAAAGGGTACCACCATTTTGTAGGCAGGGATGCGACACGAGCTTTTGTGACCGGTGGGTGAATAGTCGTCATGGCTCCAGCTGCAAGGCCACACATTTGACAGAACAACAGGAGAAAGAGAATTTTACAGGCAATTGACAAAATACTGAACTATCCTGTGAGCGAGCCTCAATGGGGTCAGAAATTGACCTATGACATGTGTGATAACGAGGTATTGGCAGTTTGCAAGTTGCATGGAAGTCTGCTGCATGTGCTGCATGGAAACTCTGCACCTGCAGCCATCACAAGCAGCAACAAGGGCTCCTGATTTGAGATCTCGGACTGAATGTTGTTGCTATGAGTGCAGCCTCCAACCTGAATGCAGTCCAAACTTTACTTGATTGCCGATCGATTTCCAATCCTGCCATCTTGGCTGCGATTTACTTTCTGACATGCAGGCGAGTTCATGACGGACTTGACAGATGATGTCAAGGATTTCCATGTGGACCAGGCAGCGGGCATTGTGCACTGGAGGGGCTTCTTTAGAAATCACACGGTATGCTGCAAGTGATGGTGTGCTATGGGTGGTGAGACATAGCCAGCTGAGTGGAAGTGCATGGGAGGGTGCTGCCGGATGGTATTGCCATACAAATGTACAGGCGTGTGTAGGCATACGCAGGGAGGCGTGCCTGATTCAAGCCGCATGCAATGCACAAAAAGGCACTCAAACAAAGATAAGGCTGGGATGGCGGCATGGCAACGGCAAGGTCTGGATGCAAAGGCAGTGTGCAAGTTCACTGACCTGCAGTGCAGTTGGTGTTCCTGAAGCTGTAGGCTGACAGTTCATCATCATCATCATCAGCATCAGCATCATCAGCATCAGCATCATCAGCATCATTACATGGCTTTTCATGGTTTCACCCACGGTTCAGCCAGACACAATGCCTCTCCAAGTGACGATTCATGACCGGGTGCGAACCCAGAGCTTGCCTTGCGTAGGACGCTGAAGTTGTCAGCCCACAGTGATTACAGCTCCTCAGTTTCTTTCGGTTTGACTGTACAGGAGTACAATTTCAAGGCTCGCCTGGCAGGGGCTTTCTACGATGCCACTGGGCAGCCTTTACCTGAGCTGGCACGAATAGAAGAGCTGGTGGGTACGCTGTCTGTCCAGCCATCACATGGCATACCTACCTGTCTACACAAGGTCTGAAGCATCACAAGCCTGACGGGCTTCCGCAGTAACACACGAGCCTGCATAAGCACACTCTGCACAAGGTGCAGTTAACTATCCTAGACAATTATCAAACCTTTGGGCATCAAGCGGCTGTGAACATTTGATGATTGGATTCTGCATGATGCACGCCTTTGCATGGTGACCCATGCTGCAAATGTGCATGCTCGCATGCAGGCTGCACAAACTCCCTGCATGGTGCACGCACTTGCATGGTGACGCATGTTCGAATGTGCAGGTTGATGCTATGTATATGCTGGCCTGCAGGCCGCACAGGCCAAATCTGCTGAGGAGCGCATGCGTGAGCTTGAGGCGCAGTACCCGCGCTGCAACTCAAGATGGAACCAGGCATCAGGTGCGCCCAGGGTAGTGATGTGTCTGGTCCCGGCCAGGTCTGGGAGTAGCATGTCGGTGTGTGGAACGATGAAAATTCCTTTTCAGTCAGGAGTTGCATAAGACTCGGTAATTCATCCTTGATGATGGTCGAGTCCAGAGTGCCGCTGCGTCACACTCTGGGGTCACATGAAGCGCCCATGTCTCCATCAGGAAAAAAAGAAGTTTGCCAGTTCTGGGACAATTCTTGCGTCCTGCACTGAAAGGAAAGGAATCCAGTGTATCTGGTTCAATAGTGTATGGTTGAGTATCAAAACGACTGCTCGGGGAGACAATATGAACTGAGTTGGGAAGGGGCATACTAGACTGGGGCACCAGACTGTTTGGACCAACTTGAAAGCCTTCAGGGCTCTGGATTTCGGTTGCAGGCGCAGCGCAGGGGGTGGACACGTGAGCAGAAAACAGTGCGGTCACAACAGTTGCAGTTCTGTGTGCCATGTATAATGACACATAATGCCCTGCACTCAACGTGCATGTTGCGGCTGTCATGTAGATAGGCATCAGGCAACCAGATGTGCTTGCATGTTGCACACACAGACATGCGGGTGACAGCATTGTGAGCTGTAGCTTTGCTGATGTCGTCATGCAGGGGGGTATGTCTGGTGCGATGGCGGGATGTACCCTCGCAAGATCATCTCACAGATAGCAGGAGGCAAGCCCACCAGCCGCTGCGCATGTTTTGCAGAGCTGGGGTGGTCAGACATACGGCAGGTGCGGCTTGTTAGGACCAGATGTGCAACAATGTGATCATCGTTGTGTAGTGCATGTTTCAGGACAAGGCTGTTAAAATGTGTGTTCAGAACGATGTCAAGCTGAAAGGTTGGCAGGTTGATTGCATGATGTGCACGCGTAGCGAGCTGCATTTGGCAGGGACAGTCACTTTACAGCACTGGTGTTGCCATGCAGGCTTGCTGTGCACGTGTACATCCTGTCCATCTGCACTGCATGGGCCACTGGGAAAGGGGCTTCATGCAGAAGAGACTTCGACCAGGGTACCTGCATGCCCTTCACAACAGGCATCTGTACAACCGCCTGTCCGCCGCATGGTTGGCAGACACGTGGATTGCTGACAACATGCATCTTGTGTTCACACAACAAGTTCTTATCCAAAACACAAGTTTGCAAGTTGTGTTCACACAAGTTCTTGTGGTTGGTCGCAGGTGTATGCTGATTGTGACCCTCAGGCCACGGAGTGCCGCACTACCCCACCCGGACCCTCGCCAGGGGTCAAGTCCTTGTTCAAGAAGCCGAACGGCAACACAGCCCAGCTCAACATCAACACGGCCACTGACACAACCACTGACACAACCACGGGGGTCGGAGCTGACACAGACACGCCTGCTGGCGGTGGGAGCGAGGTACAGGCAGCGCCTGAGGCCGAGAACATCCATGCTCAGCCTGCGGCCATGGAGCCTGACGTTGACGACGAGATTGAGACTGAGAGGGCTGATGCAGGAATCCATGAAGAACTATAGTAACCTAAAGCAGTCCCTTGCAAAAAAAAAGAAGTTTGCCAGTTCTGGGACAGTTTGTGTGAGAAAAGCAGTGACGTGGTGGAGGTGTGCACATGTGGCGTAGATTTCGTGTCGTGTGAGGCTGAGATGAGGTGTCCTGGTTGGAGTGGTAGACGGTGTGGTGATCAATGCTGGGACAGCGTTAATGTTGGGTGTTGGATGCCAGTGGTGTGCTGGACCAGCGTTGTCTGGCACTGAGACATGGTGTATGTGCATGGTGTACATGGTGTTCTGTCAGTATTGGGACAGTGTCCATGCTGGGATGGAATTGGTGTGTTCAATGAGATGTATACT
>QAXH01000376.1:3355-26932 GCA_004335635.1 Chloromonas sp. AAM2 | reverse complement strand
CACACACACACACACACACACACACGCCAGTGACACCGCCAACACACACACACACGCCCCCACACGCCCACCCACACTCACCACTGAGCCCACATCCATGAGCATGGCCATGTCATCCTCGGTGCTGTTCACGAGCAGGTACGTCTCCCTGAAGCAATTCATGAGGGGGGTGCGCTTGGTTAGTGAGTGCTGTGACTGAACTCATGGTGGGCCTGTCCTTGACTGATGAATGGCAGATGATGCGGCGCACAGCTGACCTGCCCATGTGGCTGACTGATGGATGGCAAATAAAGAATTGTTGCTGGTACAGCGCATGGCTGACATGCACCTGTGGCCTTCACCTGATTGCCTGCCACTCTGACATGATTTGGCATGCGTAGGTTGCTGACACGAACGTTCTGCTTGACCAGGTCACGCGTTCTGCATGAACGAGTCATGGATTCCTGCCAGCCACACATGCGCATGGCCGTTGCCCTCCACTCACTGGTAGGTGATGAGGCCCCAATTCTCCATGGCACCCGCAGCAAAGTCAGGAATAGCCACCTGCCAGGCGCGCCACAACACACGCCTTCAGGAAATCCAGGTGCTTGAGTGGTTTGCATGAGCAAGCTTGGCGTGCAGAAACCGAAACCTGGCCCCACTGTTCCCCGACCTGAGGAGTGAGTGGGGACACAAAACCCTCCACCACGCCCTTACCACCGTTTTTCTTAATGATCTGGGTGCAAATCATGGTGCTTCTGTGACTGCCCACCAAACCTGTACAACCGAAACCAAAACCCAAGGCGTGTGCACCATCACGGCAGGGAGTGCATGCACTTCCTGTTCCTCACCAGGTCTAGCTTGGGCAGCGGGAAGGGCACGCCAAGGGTGGCCACAAAGCGCTGCACAGCGGAGCAGGCTGCGGCCTTGGCAGTGCCCAACAGACCAGACCTGCAGTGGAAGGACACGGCGTGCGCGCCGCAGGCCTTGTTGACTGGTGTGCTGATGACCAAGCAGGTCGGTTGGTGGCTGTTCAGATATGGTGTGCTGAGTGCCATGCATGACCCCAATTCCCATGCAGTTGTATTTGCTCATGCATCCCAAATGCATCCACAATCAACATAAAGCACTGTGTCGGTTGCTGCAGTGGGCTCCCCAATAAACATAACCTCTGCCACACAAATTGTCCATTCCAGTTTGTGGCAAATACCTTGCAGGTGTGGCATACACAGTGACAGGCACTGCGTTGGTCAGCGCTGATGGGTCGCCAGGAGCGGTGGAGGTGGCGCAGGCGGGCTCCTGATCGCGGATGAATTTGCCCACCACCCAGGCTAACAGGTAAGTGGACATGGGGGGAGAAACCTGCAGCAGCATGTGGGCCATGCGGCGCTGTTTGGGCACACACCAGGAATGGGGCAGCCATGCCAGAGTGTGAAGAGCTCAGGCTTACTCACCAACAACGCTGCTGGCCCATGTGGGTCCAGTATCATGTGATGATATGGTGACCCGTAGGTTGACAGGTGCAGTGACTTATGCTGATGAGCTCCGGTGACGGATAGACAGGAATGCTGAAATGTATGTTTCCATAGCATGAATGACATGCTGCAGTATGGCCCATGTGGGCTGTGCATGCACTCACGGCGAAGCGTGTCTCCTTCATGCCGTCAGCGCGCGCCACACTGCCCTCCTCGGGCATGTTGGACAGCACTGTGAACTCAGGGGGAGCGGCCAGGGCAAGGGAGAAACGGGCCTGGAAACAGCAGCACGTGTGAGGGGCAGGCTGGTCACGAGACTGTAGGAGTAGAAAGCATGGAAGCTGGGGTTGCAAGACCACCGCTTACAATGAGTTGATCAGACAACGTTCAACTTCACACACACAATCTACGTCAAACCTACCAGTCAGTACAATACGATGCAACACCTCATCAGCTGCAAGCTGGACAAAGCAATAGATCACATCAGGAGCTGCGCATCCTGACTGACTGCAGCCGCAAAGCACAACCATCTGACCATGCTTCCTGTGCAATGTTTAACCGCCCTGACTGTATGTGGCTGGTATCTGGATAAGATTAGAAGCTGCGCATCTTGACTGAATAAGCATAACCAGACAACACACCCTGTTCAGAGTGGTTTACCAAACCTGTGCACTCGGTGCAGGCCAAGCGCACGGCCCTGCAGCGCGGCATGCGCTTCCGCTGGCGGCAGGACTGCCCGGGCTGCTGTGTCTAATCTATATGACAAGTCTGGTCTGCCCTATTCGGGCCTGCCCCAGCGTCCAATCTCACCTTAAATCGTGGCTCATCAAAGCAGGGCAGGGCCTTGCGTGCAGACACAGACTCAAATTGTGTGGAAGCCATCACATGCTGAACGTTGGCACCGGGCTCGCCATAACTGCAACCACATGCATCATATTCTGACGTCAGCACACTGAGTTGAATCAGTCATTCACTTGCGTTTCAAGCAGTAAGAAAGACAACACTGCGTAGTTGACAGTCAGTTGTAGATGGAACTAACGCAGGCGACGCAGCCACACTCCATCAAGCGGTTGCAAAAGAAGAGGATCAGGAGCAAGACTTGTGCAGAGCTGATCTTGACAAAAGCAGAAAAACAAACTGGTAGTGGCCATGTGCACCAAGTGAGCCCTGTCCACGTGGCAATGCCGTTACCCCTGCGCATGTGACCTGTTCACACCCACGTGGACGTGTAGAAACCATCCAGCCCTGGCACAAGCAGGTACGTGAAGCTGATGATTAGCTGTCCCAGCGCCGCCTCATCTGGCGCTCCATCTTTGGTCATGGGCTGTGGTGAACCGGCACTGGGGGAGGCGGGGAGCGGGTTCTGAAACCGAAGGACGATCTGCAGGGCATATGCAGGCTGCCTTATGCATGTCAGCACAGTGCCACGGAACCGAAGCAAAACGTCAAGCAACACCAGCAGAGCTTGCAACATGAGTTATCTGCTGCCCTGGTGGCATAAGTCAGTGACTCTTCACCACTATCTGCCTCTCACAACTACCACCATTCTTGCAACCCCATTGTATGCACGTCCTGTTGACTGCTGCCGCAACGCAGTGTCGGGGTATGCCTTTCCTTCGTCACAGATGTGTTGTTTTCCCACCGACAGAACCAAACACACCAGCTCTGCTTCAGCCAGCAGGTTTCTCGTACACCTCACAGGCACACCCACCATCAGCAGCTGCAGCAGCGCCGACCCACCACAGGTACTCCGTTCTCAATAACATGCCTTGAATACGCGCCCCCTTTCCCTTCCCTTGGTTTCTCAACGCCATACCTGCCCTCATTGACCAAGGGCGCCGATCACACTCCATGCTCCTTCCAGCACAGGTATCCCCCAGTCCCACCCACCACCCTGTTGCCTATTACCTGTTGCACGTCCTCCAGCACCTGCCAATCGTCACTCTTCACATCCTGCTCCCCCTCATCGGTCCCGCCCGGCGGCCGCCACAGCACCTGAGGTTGGAGTGGTGGTTGCCTGGTTTTGGAGAATCATGAACCCATCGAGCACTCAAACGGTGACGACCACAGGCTGGCTGACTTTCTATTCATGGTGACGACTTCATGCAGGAGCATGCTACAGAGGGGGTGAAAGCCTTGTGTGTGTGCTGTGCGCTTCTGAGGTTTCATTGCTCCATCTGGTAGCGTGAAAAAGCGCTCCCAGTGAAAACGACACACACCTGAGAGATGTTGAGCGCCGACGTGTCAGCGTGCAGCAGCACACAGTTGGTGTCGTGCGGCAGGCGCAGGCGAATGGCCACGCGCCCCTCCACACGGTTGCCGCCGGGCACAGGGGCGCTGGTGTTGGGGCTGAGGAAGATGGTCAGGTTCAGGGTGTAGCGGACGGGCACAACGCCAGCAGGCACTGCAGGGGACACAGACAACAGAAGACGCGCAGAATAAGCAGCGTGTGTGGGGGTGCTGCGCGTAATGCGCGTGATGCAAATACCATTTGTCCCGTTGATACATGCACGTTTGACTGGCGGCCTAGCCCAATTTCAGGTCAACCCGCCAACCGCCGTGTCAGCTGCAATCAGAAGCCATCTTGAGTAAGTCACACCTCGGACGAAGTTGACACGCTGATGCGGGCCCCATTTTCCCAGAAGGGCACCTGATAGCGTCGTGACTCACGGTATAGGTTATTCCAGGAGCAGACCTCTTCAAGGAGTTGAACAGTGTCATTGCTGAAGTCCCCAGGGGTGACGGGCGAGCTGGCGGGGGGTGGGAGCGGCTGGCTCAGGGCCGGTGGTGGGGGCGGGATGGGCGCAGGTGGCGGTAAACTGGGTGGGGGTGGTGGCGGCGGGAGAGTGTCTGACGACTGGATAACTACTGGGCTGGGTGGTTGGCTGGGTGGTTGGCTGGGTGGTGGAGGGGGAGGTATAGGAGAGGCTCCGGGCGGGGGCAGTGCTATGTCTTGAGAGGGCGGTGGGCTCTGTAGATAAGATGGAACGGAACCCCCTGACTTTGGATCAGCGGGGTTGTTGTTGTCGCTAATGCTGCTATCACCACTGCGGCTACTTAATGAAGCGACAAGGATGATGGCTAGGACGAACACTGAGACGAGCAGGGCCCCCAAGGCACCGCGTTTGTATGTCTGACGCCTGGAGGGTTCCAAAGAGTGCCACCACTCGTCGAAGCGCCCCAGTACGCCTGTGCGGCCAGCGTCATCTGAAGACCAGCCGCCAGGCTGCACGTGCGGGCAGTGCAGGCTGGCTGGAGCCTTGGCACAAGATGAAGAGGTGGTTGCATGCAACAAGGCCCACAGCTGGCTGGTCAAGGCTCAGGTGGATGGGTTGCTGTGGGGTGGTGAGGTTCTAGTGCTTTGTGCTTTTCAATGCCCGTGCATCTGTGTTCAAGTTGCCCTCGTTCATGCCTGCCGACGTCGCCATGCATAACCGCTGGTACCCAAGACACCCATTTAGGAAATGATGCAGATCCAAAGATCCAAATGCCAAGGTGTTGGCCATTCCTTGTCACATACATGTCTCGCCCACCTTGCCCATGCGTGCATATGAGCCGCCCTCCGCTCCCCATTGATAAAGGGGCTCCTCCTCTGGAGTGTTCACACGATCAAGCTGAAAGTGATGCATGTCAAGGGCTTTGCTTCAGGCTGCTGCTCCTGGCCCCAGATCAGACTCAGGAGGACAGCAGCAGAATGATTATGCTTCGCCTGATGAGTGGCTGGCAAACATTGGTCTTACGGACTAGACATGATTGGAACTAGGTCTTCACACATGAGAAGTAACAAGGTCGCGTGACTGGCAGCCACGCCGATGTCGATGTTTTCACTTTCACTGCAGATAGGCGGGTCACATGCAGATTGGAATTTGCGGCACAAAACGTCCCGGGACCCGGCAGAAAACCGTTTGCCGACGGAGCCATCGGTACCCAACTAGTGCTTTCCGCCCAAATTCAAGCCATTGGTTGTATCACTTACGCTATTTGAATCGATCACAACAGTCATGATAAGATCTCAACAGCCGTGAGAGTGGATCTGTCAGTAGATGAGACGCGCATGGAGGCTGTCTGGAGCATGGCAGATTGCAGCAGGTGCTCTTTCCAATGGCTATCATGCTCCAACAGCTCCAGCCATGTCTTGGTATCACGCTTGGTTGCCCGCCACCAGCAACCCTAGCCGGGAGGTGTGGGGCGCCCACCTGAAGGGCTTTTGGCGCCCATGCACATCAAGCTCCCAAGCTCAAGGTTAGAATAGCAACCTCTCCTTTTGCAACACAACTGAGTTCCACCATTGTGCATGAAAACGGACTACAGGCCAGGGCGATTGTGTGGCCTGTGCAGCTGGTGTGCCCACATTCCTCTTGAAACGTCTGCAGCATAGCATGGTATGCTGCCACGCTGTTTGATTGCCAGCAGGTGACCAGCAGGTGCTCCCTGGTTTGAGTCTAACACCAGCTCTGGAAGCCCGCCTAGAACGCATCTCGCAGCGCTGCTCTCAGCTAGAGCAGCTTATGATGGGCACAGCGGCCGCATCAGGCCTGAATGGCCAGCCCCATGACCGAGACATGGGCCATGCCAGCGGTGTAAGCAACGAACCCGGGCAGGGGCGGCACATGGCTGACATTCAGCGGGAGTACGGGAGTCTCTCAGTGACGGCTGAGCGGTGGCGTGCTCTGTGCGCCGTGCGACAAGAGGTGATGGCAGGGCTGGGCAACTGCTAAGCAGTGCTCGCATGTGCATGGCTTGGCAACCAGCAATGCGCTCCTGCATGCAGACACGGCAATGTGCTCCTGCATGCAGACGGTGCACACCAGCAGGCTAAACAGGGGGGCATGCATGGACAGGTCATCATGCATTCCAATGCATTAGTGCTGCCTACTTATGCATGAGAGAACGTCAGATGCCTCCAGTCGCCATAGGCGTTGATCTCAAAACCAAAACTTACAAGAGTTGCAGGCACGGTGTCTGACATATGAGGCATCAGGAGGCCACCTCAATCCAACACCGACCCTAGCCGAGGCCGCGAAGTTTTACATAAGTTGAAGTTGGTATATGCATCATGAAAGAGGTGGTGCATTAATCGACATGCTGTCCATTTTGCATTGCAAGTATCAACCCTTGTAGAAAGTGTGCGATGCGTACATAATGACGCAAATATCATCGTTTGACATGCTGTCTGTTGTGCGTTGCATGGTCTGCTCAGCTGGAGGGTGTGGCAGCTCTGACTCTTGAGGAGGACGCTGAGCTGGCGCATGAGGCACGGCGTGAGCTACGCCTGCTTGAGACCAAGGAAGGTGATGATGAACATTTTGAGCACAAAGGCAGGACTGGTGTTTTCTGAGTTCCCTTCTTGACTTCATAAGATTGAGCACAACGGCAAAAACTCTTTTTGAGTTGGTGGGCCACTGCAGATGAAGGGATGCTGTAAGGTTTTCTTTCCAACAATCCTGCATGTCCTGATGTCATGCGCCGTAGGGGCACAGTCAGGGGTTCAGTACCAGTGAAGCTGGGAGAACCAAATGGTGGCATTTTGTTGTCGTGTAAGAGCCTTTTACAAGGTATTGCATGCAAATGTGCCGCATACAATGTGTCGAGTACAAATCTGAGGCCTGATTTTGCTGTACATGCAGGTGTACTTGCATACGTGACCTTGCCTTGCAAACAATCCTGCTTGCCCTGGGTGTGGGTTCCTCATGGGCTGAATCCTATCATATCCTGGAGTTGCGTGAAGATTGCAAGAATGAATATTCAATTGGCTGGCATACATGCAGGCGCGTGAGCTGGAGGAGCAGTTGCTGCTGAGCCTGCTACCCAGGCACGACGGAGACGAGTCTAGGGGCGCCATAGTGGAGGTGGGTAGGCAGCAAGGGATTGTGGCAGCCAGGGGAATGCGCATGTAAGGAGTAGTTAGGCAGTTACACGGATAGGCTACGTTGGCTCTGCATGCTGCACTCGCCCGGATCTCTTGGGGCGCCGCTGGCAGTGTCGGCGCAACGACATGGTGTGCCTCGCATCATCTGAAATTGTCGCTTGTCTTTGCACACACTACTCTGATGTGTCTCTGGCCTGTCTTATTCATCTTCAGGTTGTCATGTGGGTTTGCACTCATCAGCATAATGTGCCTGACTCGTCTTGGGTTGCACGCAGGTGCGGGCGGGTGCGGGCGGTGCGGAGGCGTCCCTGTTTGCCGCGGAGCTGTTGGACATGTATGCCAGCTGGGCAGCCAGGAAGGGCTGGACAAGCGAGGTGAGCATCTGGACAAGCTGAGCATCTGTTTTACACGCCACTCAGGCTGCGTGATGTCGAACAATGGTCACGTCGCCTAGGTTCAACAGTCGCTTGGTTTGCACGCCCTGCTCACCAGTTCACTTCCAGGCCTAGGCCTTGTAGTCAACACTTTGGCACAGTTTTCACTCCAGTGATGCCTGTTTATCCCTCATCTCACAGCCCCTGGAGAGCTCTGCCTCGGAGGCAGGAGGGGTGCGGACGGCCAGCATGGCGGTGTCTGGGCCTGGCTCTTACCAGCAACTGAGGTAAAGCCAACCACACAGCTTGATTCTTCATGTGACTGTTTGTACTTTACATTTGCCCTCTCGTGCCATGTCGGCAACAGCATGATCCTGTCCATTTACCAGATGAGGGCAGATAGGTTCAAACATGCCCCGGTCATTACAGATGCACAAGGCAGGCTTCGAGCCTGAGCCACCAAGTTCAGCTAGTGGGCCACCTCTGTTCTCAGACAAGCGCATGCGTGTAGCATGTGCCTCTGTTCTCAGACAAGCGCATGCGTGTAGCATGTGCCTCTGTTCTCAGACAAGCACGTGCGTGTAGCATGTGCACTGCTGGGAGCCAAGCAACAGTTCTGTCCAAGGCTGAGCGCTGTACAGCGACCTGCTGTCGGTGGACCCGCGATTGAACAAGAAGTGGGCGCTCACTGTGCACCATGCATGCGTGCCATGCATCAGACGGAAACTGACAGGCATGTGTGGCATGTGTCAGACAAAAACTGACATGCATTTGACCGTTGGTTGCTGGTTGTTGCATGTAGGTGGGAGGCGGGGGTGCACCGGGTGCAGCGGGTGCCCCAGACGGAAGCGGCCGGGCGGCTGCACACTTCCACGGCATCAGTGGCAGTGCTGCCCGAAGCAGACGAGGCAAGTCAAGGAGTGCAAGGCGAGATGGGTTGCGACAACTCATCCCGTTGATGTGCAAGGCTTTCTACTCCCACACCTCCTTCCTTCTGGGTGCTTTCAATCAAACCAATAATGAAATGAGTGCATGTGTGCAGCTGTCCATGGCCACAGTTTCCCATGCACGTGATCAGTTTCAACCATAGGTTTACCTTTTCCTTCATATCCTGGATTCAAATTGATCATCTGTTGAATGAATCACCATTTCGTCCCAGTCCTTTCACCAAACTGATAGTAATGGGTGTAGCCATCGCCCTGTAATTAAAGGTTTGACCCATAGATTCAGACTTGCCGCACGCCCTTCTCCTTCGCAATCTGATTTCCTCCAATCAAGTTTTGCTGGTATGATCGTGATCTCCTGTTGTTATTCTGGAAGCTGTCATGTTGTAAGCACAATCAATAGAATCTCTCCTCTGTCGTGCCTATCCAGGTTGAGTTGGACATCCAGGAGACTGACCTTGTGGTCGACCTGTACCGCGCCTCGGGGGCGGGTGGGCAGCACGTCAACACCACGTGCACAGCCGTGCGAGTGACCCACGTGCCCACTGGGCTGGTCATCACGTGCCAGGACGAGAGGTCGCAGCTGCGCAACCGGGCCAAGGCCATGCGCATGCTCCGGGCAAGGCTCATGGAGCAGGAGAGGCAGAAGGCCAGTGCTAGCTCTTCAGCCGAGAGAAAGGCACAGGTAAGCATTATGACGGCATCATGAACTGTTTTATAGATATCGTCACAAAACGTTCAAGGTTTTGGCTAACACAGCTATGGGGGTGCACGAGAAAGCAAGCTTTCTTTCTCAGGATTTCCTTACAAACCTCTTTGAGCCTTGGTCCAATCAGGCAGCTCGAGGGGTTTTACATGCAGGAGCTGCGCAGAGAAACAAATCCGACAGGGCCAGCAACTGACAGGCATGAACGTTGGCTTTAAACATCTGTTCAAGCCTCTAGTCCTTGTCTTACCCACGTGCGTGGCACAAGTCAAATCAGTCCTTACAGCGGTCGCTCCATGCCACACAGCCAGCACTTGCTCAAATGCACTGCCTGTCGGTCTTTTCTGCAAGCTCGCATGTACGCTCATGCACATCAACATGGTGGTGTGCTTGCAGCTTGGCAGTGCCGAGCGCAATGAGCGCATTCGCACGTACAACTTTGGCCAGGTGGGGCGTGCTCTTAGCAAGTTACCTGTTGTTCAACAGCCGGTGCCGTTCGTGGCGAGCACTCAGAACTCTTTCAACTTCGCTTGGAACTGCTAACAGGCACCCAGTTCTGGTATTGTCACATCTCTGACCTCTTGCGTTTCTATGCCCTTTGTAGTAATAGACACGTACTTCAGGTAGTTTATAGCCACCCACTGCTTCCTACCTCCTGCGTTGATTGCGTTCGCACAGGACCGCCTGACTGACCACCGGGTGGGCATCACACACCAGGGCCTGCAGGACATCATGACAGGTGCGGCAAGTCACCAGCTGCCCTGTCAGTGTGCAGCCCTGCTAGCCTTGCGCTACATATGCTGGTGCGTGCACTGTAACACTCTGACAGCGCATCAGCCGTCGTCTGCCTGCTGTTTGTTCCGTTATTGCTCTATTCACCATGTCCCTTCTTCCTCTCGCCTTGTGGTCCCATGATTGCTCATCCTTGCGTAGCCGGTCGCCTTCCTTTCTGCCTTCTTCGTTTCTGCATTTGGGCCTTTTTCTGCCTTTGTTCCTGCCCCCGTTCTTGCCGTTCTTGCCAGGCGGTCCTCCCTGATGTAACAAATCAATCAATCCTTACACGCTTCCATCTGCCTACCCCTTATGGTCAAGCTTGCCACGTCTCTTCCCTTCCATCACATGGATCCACTCCCTGCCACTGCTCCTCAGGACACGCTTCCGATGCTCTGGACAGCATCCATGCAGCCTTGGCTGTGTCTGAGCAGGAGCAACTGCTTGAACAGCTGCTGAGCGAAGACAGTGCAAGGGACTAGCACCAACGGCTTGGGCGCTCCGAGCAGCTTGCGTCGCAAGCATGGACGTTGCCGCAAATTGATCATGTCAGCTACAATGACTCGTAAAATGACTTGTACAATGACTTATGACAAGAGGGGAGGGACTCCAACCCGTCCAACCTACATGTGAAGGGGATTGCGACACACCTGGATAGTAACCAGTGATGTAGTGAATACTTTGCTATGACGCAATCATTCATTCACACTGTTCATCCTTGTGTGTCCCTTGAGGTGTTCAAGCCACGGGCGTGGCTGTGACTGGCACTGCTGTTCACAATTAATTGCCTGACTGTCTTGGATGCCCTTTAGCACAGGAAGCTGCCATGGGTAGTAGGCTACGGCCAACAGGCTGTGGTCAATCGTCGCACATGACCTGTGACGCTAACCCTGACATTGTTCTGTACGTGCCTGCCCGCCACAAGAGGCCTTTGTGTATCACAAGCAGGTATCCCAGTATCATGACAGTGAACCAGACCGTCTTCCAACACACACACACACACACATCAGCGACACACCATGGTGGACAGATGACACCCACATGACTGACAAGGACTCCACCACATTAACAAACACACTGACAATTGACAAGCACACTCTCAACGACCAAAACTCAAATTGTCCTAAAACTGGCAAACTTCTTTTTTTGTGAGGATCCAGGTTGTTTATGCTTCTGAGCGCAATGAACAGGCTATGGCCAATGAACACGTACCAGCACTGCACGGATGCTAATAGTTGACATCAGTATGCAGGGCAGGGACGTACTTGAATATAAAATGAGTGTTGGAGTAGCCGAACGTTAGCTGCTGCATGTGAAGCTAGCACGATGTTAGCTGCTGCATGTGAAGCTAGCAGCACTTGGATCACGTTTCGCAATCCACAGGTGTGCATGAAGATTGCCCGAAGAACGTTTACTGCACAGCTTTCGCCGGATACTCTTTCCTGCTGCTGCATCTCGTAAGCCCAAGTCGTACCCTGGCATGGTTCCGGTATGTTTTCCATGCTTCAAAAGCAAGGTATGTGAGGAAATTGTTCAAGATCATTCATTGCGCATGCCAACAACCTGCAGCGTGGTTTCAGTGAAACCAATCTGCGTGCAGCAACCGCGACCACAGAGACCTAGTGAGCACAGTCACATGGCAACCATGGTGCTATCTATGGCTTCCTTGTACACTTTCAGTTCTTAATGGCCAGTACTGCCTTGTGCCGTGTTGTGCATGGCCGCTGCTCCACACGTGTGAAGCCCGCGTTGCGCATGGCCTGATGCATGTCCAACTGGATGTACTCCTGCAGGGTAGGGTACAGTAACAGCCGCCGTATATGACCATGTGCGTGCCAACAAGCTCGTTATCTAAGAACTTGCAATACAGTGTGGCTGAAAGCTTGGTTACCCGAGGAGATGGTGTGGCAGAACCAGAGTGGAAGGCAAGGTTTCACAAACTTTGCCTAATGGTAAGGCTGCACCCTGTGCCACATGCACAACATGCAATCAGCCATCATCAGAACCAACTTGCAAGCCACCCAGAACCAAACCGTGTGTTGCTCATGCTTGGGCTACCGTTGTCAGCCGGAATGAGCTGGAGTACAGCCCATGTCGGACCATGTGCACTGCCCAGTAAGCCATGTTGCCGCATCGGTCCGGTCACTGACTTACCTCCAGCCATGGCTCTGTGGACTTGAACCCGGCAAAGGCAAAGGGATTGGTCATGGATCGCTGCCATGCGGCGGCTGTGGGGTCCATCTGTGCAACACAGGGCGAGCAGTTGGGGTTGTTGCTCTTGCTACCTGAAGCCTGGATGGGCGTGCAAGCATCTGACTGCCAAATAGCATTGGTAGTATGGGAGCACTAACCATGTTCTCATTCCTGCACCAACTGTGCATATTCACTGGGTACAGAGCTACACAGGTCAGCCTGACGTGTGCATAGTGCATGGCCAAGTCAGGTTGGCAGGCGATGCATGGGGCATGGCACGTGGTACCATCGTGTGTCAGGTGACCAGCACGTGCACTGGCTCACCTCCATGACCGCCAGGCAGCCCCCTGGGCGCAGCAGGCGGAAGGCTTCCCGGAATATCGCCTGGCTAGCGGCCTGTGAACAGGATGCACAAGACACCATGCTCATCATCTCATCTGTCATCACACCTGACACAAGAAAACGACATGTTTGCCCAGCCCTCTGGGCAGGCACCTTGCGTTCCAGCCAACCAAAAGACTAAGCCCTTGGACAGACATCTGCTATCCCAGTCAACAAGCAGAAGACTCACAAGTGCCGCTGCAGCAACAGATTGTTGTGTCTGGAGTGCAATTAACCCAGGCCACCCTCAGTTACCTCCTTTCGCCAAATCCCAAAGCATCCTGTTCTCCTGCATGATATCAGTACGTACACCGGGCCCTGACGTACAGCCACAGCATACCTCTCTTCTGGCCAACCGGATACGCAGCTTTCTAGCTTGTCCCGATTCGTATCTGCAACCCTGCTGCTTTACTGTTTGCGCCACCTGGACTGCTGTGCCCTCCTTTCACTCTTTCCCTTGCCCCTCACCTGTGGCAGCTCATGGCACACCAGGCACATGCTGACCAGGTCGTACGAGGCGTCGGGCAGGGCCGTGCGCTCCGCGTTGCCGTGCAGCAGACGCAGGGCCTCGGGCCGACCCGAGGTGGCCTGCAAGAGTGGCGAGCATGTGTGTCAGGGATACCATCAGGGCACAGGACTGGTGCAAGGACATTGCTGATGTCTGGGCTGACGTTTATCCAGAAGAACAATCAACCAAGTGTCATTGTCGTGCAAAACGCCTGCCTGCACCATTTGCCGTGTGCCGCCCTGCCCTGGCCACGCACCTCTCGCTGCTTCTGCTGGTACCGGCCCACTGTGATGAAGTGAGGGCTGAGGTCGACACCTGTGACATCACACCCTGGAAATGCTTCCAGCAGAGCTAGGCTGCTCAGCCCTGCAACCAGCAGTGCACCATCACGTCAGGAGTGACAGCAGGCACACACATGCTCCACACATCTGCTAGTCCCACATTCAGCCATACCAAGACGCCTCCAGGTCGTCACACTCAACCGCTTCCGGCCAGCTACCACATGCTTACATGTTCTACACATCTCACATTTGTACAATTTGTGTGCACTGCAGTACATGCTCGCGCTGCAGTACATGCTCGCACTGCAGTACATGCTCGCACTGCAGTACATGCTCGCACTGCAGTTCTTGCCTGCACCACAACCATCTGCAGGTCTGGCACAACAATTAACACACACACACACACACACACACACACACACACCCTGATGACATTGCAGCAACAATTAACACACACACACACACACACACACACACACACACACCCTGATGACATTGCAGACGAACAAGCCATTCTCTGTATCACTTGTGGGATGATACCGTGCAGCAAACACAAACACAGTAGACCCCGCTCTGCTCCTCCGCCTCACCAGTGGCGCACCCCAGGTCAACCACATCCCGCACTGCGGTTGGGTTGGCGCCCACATCGGCCATGTTCTCACGCGTGCGCTGGTTGAACGACTGACGCATCTTGGCGTCACCCCTGAACAAAAGTACACGGTGCAGGTCAGCAGTTTCAAGTTGAGGAAATGTATCTAATAGCCAATTTGGCACTAATCTCAGATACCAGTGGTTCCCTGGTTGAGTGATCAGCTACGCAAATTTGAACTGCAACAGCTGCAAGCACCAGGTGCATTGCCTGGTCAAGGGGCCAGCTACAGGAGGCTGTGGCAGGGTCACGCAAGAGTCTGCCTTCACACAGGGTGTTGCAGTTGGTGCCGTGGCTTGCCTTGATCCGCACTGCACACTCGCCCAGTTTTGCTCCATTTCCTTGCCTGCCCTGTCCCTGCTCCACAGCCACCTCCCACTGCCACCTCCCACTGCCACCTCCCGCTGCCACCTCCCACTGCCACTCCCTGTGCTATCGCCTCACTCTGCATCCGCCTTCTTCCCCTCGGGGTCCATGATGTATGCATGCACGCTCTTGGCTGCGTTGGTCACCTCCAGGGCAGCCTCCCAGCACATGTTGCCCTGAAGAAAACAAGAGCCATTAAAGCCACGTGCAACGACCATCAGCTGCTATACAATAACACATCCGGGCCACGAACATTGAGTGCCATTTGCTAAACAATGATAAGAAAGGACCCACAAAAGCAATGGGATTTTGTTGCCCGCCCTAACAGTGGCAGCTCTCAAGACGCCGAAGCAACCTCGAATACCAAGTTGCAATGTGGTTGCATTTGAAGGTCTGGAGTCCAGGTCATTAACATGCAATCTGACTGCCTCATGAGTGATGTTGCCTGGGGCATACTGGAAACATTAAGGACATCAACTGTTTTATAAGGACATGCATGCACGCACCTCTGTGTACGCATGGAAAGGCTGCGTGTAGTAGGAAGGGTACGTGACGGAGGGGTTCACCACCTGCTGCATGTTCGCCGCCCAGTCCTGCAGCCACAAACCCATGGCAGCAAGCACACGCCACTTTGGCCACACAATGCTCAGCAGCATCGCCCATGCCACACATAAGCATGTCACTCCGTCCCATGTGACACGAATCAAACATTGGTGGTTTGGCCAAGGGCAGACGGCTCATAGCAACAACACCGTGTCTGGAGGCCTTTGAACTTATACTTGGTTTGCAGTTGTCATGTTGATCAAGGCAGTGCCTTTGTCCTTCCCCAGATTAAGCTTTGAGTACGTTGAAGGCCGATGTGCTACAGCCTCACCTGTGCCTGCAGTTCCTGCATGGATGCATCCCAGTCTAGGCCAATGTCGTATGCACGCTTGCGAATGGTCTCCCGGGCTTGATTCTTGGCCAAGTTGAACAAGGGCGGGAAGGTGAACAGGGCTGTCACAGCCTTCATGAGAAAAGGATTGACAGCCTGGGTGGGAGGGGTGACCGTCCTGCATGTTGTTGCAAGGGTCAGTCGTGTGTGTCAATGTTACACTCTGTTTGAATGCTTGAACAATCCTGCCCATCTACTGAACTGTGCAAGTGTGCCAGTCATGGCCTTTTGGAAGTAGGCTCCGGCAAAGTCTTGTCGCCACCCTTCTTCACACAGCAGACACTGGCTTTCAAGGGCATCATTTTCATGACGAGGTTGCTTGCATGCCATTGCCGTAAAACCGTAAACTCACTGCGACGAAGTGGCCAAGCATTTCTGGTTAGTCCGAGACACAATCCGCTGTCCAGCTCGCCTGACGCATGCGGATGTGGGGCTTGATTGGCCACATTGCAACGCTGACAGGCACCGATGAGGCATTTGTCCTATTATCTTCCCTATCCTATGGATTGCGGAGTGCATCAAGGCAGCTTGCGTTCCCAGATCCTTGGGGCGTTACTGTGGTCTCGGCACGTGCGACTGAACTCAAAATCCAGATTGGATCGGGGTTGGACTCCGATGCGTGTGTTTATGCATGCCCCATGGGCGTGATTACATCTGCCGAACTGAACTGTGTTTATCTGTAACTCGAAGTGAGTTCACATCCATCTTCCAATAAGGTCTTGCCTAGTACCCGAAGCGGTTGCAGGAAGTGGCTGTTGCTCAGGTCTGGTGTCATAAGCTCCCAGCCTCACTTTGCCGTGTTCTGCACGACTCAGCTTGCTTGGCAATCACCTTTGTGAGCTCAATCCTACAAACAGCCTTTTAAGGACAGCCACAAGAGGCAGACAGATAACCACCACAGGACAGAAGAGTCCAGAAAGAAAATGAGAATGGTGGTCAGCCTATCAATGACAGGGGCAACCCTGGGGTGGTTGGCCATGTGGTGGAGAAGGAAGCAGCGATGGTTAAGAAGAGTGGCTGCCAACCTTCCAATACTTCTGTCTGACGGAGGCAACAAGCACGTGACTGCCATTGAGGACTTAACAACCTTGCTACAGGTACTCTGCCCTGCATCTCAGCCATCCTTGCATGCCTGTGACCATCCACCATGCAAGCCCTCCATGCTGCAGCTCTGCACACCAATGCCGATTGCTGACATTCCTGTACTCAAGCAGACCATGCTGTCTGCATGCTGCAGATCACCAATGACGTTGAATGTGCCGCATGGGTGGGAGACCACGTGACCACCCTAGTTGTGCGCGATGCCGGGCCCGCCCTTGCGCACGTGCACCCTTTAGTGGGCGCCATGACTTCACTCGTTAAGCTAGACATGTCTAACTCAACAGTACACTACTTACCGTACTTTGTATCCAACCTGGTGTCGCTCAAGGTAGGGTGTATGAGTAACGGCTGCTGGAACCGCTATTCGTGTGGCCACATCTCGCATAACGAGCCGTTGATGTTACTCCACACAGCTCATATCATGTGGGCTCATTGCCTGGAATTGAAACATACGGCATACTAGGCAATCACAACTCGGCAAAGTTTCTTTGTACTCCTGTCGTCCAATAGTGTGATTGGGTGATGAACTGCTCTTTTGGCACAGTGGCAAGCGGCCACACCCTTGGAAAAAAAGGTAGGTGCTCTCCTTGATGTCATGTGATTGATTGCGCCACCTCCAGTCCTGCGGAGTCCAGCTCTCATGATGCCACTTGCACAACAATTGTGCTGTCAGCTGCTGCATCTTGTAAGCCCAAGAAGTACCCTGGCCTGGTTTGGTATGTTTTCAACAGACTCGGCGCCGCCGAGGTGTTGCTGGCGTGCCCTCTGTACAGTTGTTTTTCAGACTTCAGACTTGTTCAGTTACATGTGGTGCACATGACCTCAGCTCATTCTTTCCTTTCTGTCTGTATTCTGTTGTTGCCAATGCTCAGGAAGACGCATGTGGTACATGTATTACAACTTTAGTGGTATATTACAGCAATACATACATTACAATAACGTACACCCAGCCTTGGCAGAGGCATACGTTGCCCTTTGGCACATTGCAGACCATGAGCTTTGCCAGCTGCGAGCTCAACTCCATTCCCATGGAGATTGGCGAGCTGCAGTCCCTGACCTCCTTGGACCTCTCCCGCAACCCGCTGGACACCCTGCCAGAGGCCCTGGGCAGACTGACAGGTGATGACGGGGCGATACTGCATGGCGTCAACAATATTAATGTCATGCAGCCTCAGTCTTTCCGGATTTAGCACCAGCGGGGTGTCGGACTTGGTGCCAAGGACCAGCACTCCTTTGCGATGTGAGTGTGCTGATGTTGGATATGGATATCTGGGCCATCTTCTGTTCGACTTGTCGGACGATACAGATGTAAAAAGATGCCCACTCACTCACTCACTCAATCACTCAATCACTCACTCAATCACTCACTCACTCACTTATTCACAGGCCTTACAGCACTCAACGCAATGTGCAACCAGCTGACTGCCCTGCCGGAGAGCATAGGCAACCTCACAGGCCTGCGGATCCTGGGGCTCAAAAGCAACCGCCTGGCAGCCCTGCCAGATTCCTTCACTCGCTTGGCGTCCCTGGTGGAGTTATTCATTACGGATAACAAGCTTGTCACACTGCCTAACGGTGCGTCAGACAACGTGCAGTGTAGGCGAGTGGCTCAGTGACAAGTCAGGGCGCACAGTACCTGCCTTGCCATGCCGGGGATTGCACTGACACACGCATTGCCTACACGCATTGAAGCACTGGCGGTGTGCTTGGTATCCTGACGTTCTCAGTTTTCTGCCCGTCCAGTTCCCAATCAGCTAGCCTGACTGCCCTGTGTGCCTCGCCAGTCATCCGTTCAGCCAACAGGCGCAGATTGTGCACACTCTCCTCTGTTGCTTGCTGGTCATGGCGCCATGCTGCTCTGCCTTCTCTGCTGCTTGTTGTTGCTATAAAGGCGGCCCTGGTCAGCTGCGTGTTGCAAAAGGTTGAACTTGCTGTTAATACAAACTGTATGCTGTTCCGCAGGCTTTGGTTCCCTCACCTCCCTGGTTAAGCTCCAGGCCTCCTTCAACAGCTTCACCCACCTGCCTGCCGACATCACACAGCTACCCAGACTGGAGATGATGAGAGTGGCGGTGTGCGCACTCGAGGCCCTCCCAGCCGCGTTCGTCAACCCTCACCAGCACGTAGAATCCCACCCAATCCCAGTTCCACCAGCAGACAGCACCTCTGGCTCATTATCCCTACCTGGCGGATCAGGCACAGATGCCATGGGCGTAGCAGCAGACAGTGTGTCACGGCCAGCACAGGGCGTCCATGTGACGGAGACATCATGGGATGGCGGAATGCAAACAGTGGCAGATGGTATGCCGGCCTTAGAGCAGAAGGTGCTTCTGGCCAAGGGGGCGTTTGGAACAGAGGCTGCGGATGGGATGCTGTTGCCGGGGGTGGGCGTGCAGCAGGGCGTGGTGCAGGGGGTGCCTGCGGGGGCGGCAGGGGCGGTGCAGGCAGGGGGTGTAAGGATCGCGGGGCCGGAGGCAGGGAGGCGGAGCGAGGCGGTGAGCGGTGTGGCCGGCGGTCCATTGCCGCGCTTGGCGTGGTTTTCTCTTGGCGGCAACAGTGCCTGCGCTCCTCTGCCCCCACCCCGGTCAGTGTCAAGGCATGTGGAAGAGGGGGGCATGCGCTATGGGTGTAGGATGGTAGAGAGACACAGCATGTATGGAAGCGGGAGTGGCGATTGGAAAGGTTTGCTCAAGGCAAGGTGCCAGAGAATGAGTAGGAACACACTGCATCCAGTGCGGTGCAGCATGTGACGTGCAACACGCCCCACATGGCGTGGCATGTGCACATGGCGTGGCATGTGCACATGGCCTGCCATGCCCCACTGCTTGCCCTGTGCAGACCGGGATTGCAGCAGTTTCAGGCCTCTGACCTGTTGGGTGGTCTGGGCGGGTTCAAGCTGGGTGACGGGGCCTCTGGGGAAGTGCGGCGGGCGGTGCTGGCGGCCACGGGGGAGGAGGTGGCCGTCAAGCTGTTCAGGTGAGGGAGCGGGCACGGGGGACGACAGGACTGGGAGGGCAGCCCCACAAGCATGCCATGCTGACCATGTGACTGCGGTTTGTGTTCCGTCCTGCTCTTCTTGTGTGGGTAAGAGCTGTTTGTGTTGAAAACCAGGCGTCTCGAAGTGCATAGGCACTTCCGATGCATTTGTGATGCCTTGTTCAGAGCTGGTTAAAGACAAGGGCACTGTGATGCATGCGAAGGTAGCACAAGCCCGCAAGGCCCTCCGCTGGTCCTGGTTGAGGCCACACGGCTGACTTCCCGCTGAAGCACGGGACTTATATACACACAGCTTCGTAAACCTAGCCTTATATCTAAGTCATATCTTAACCCTGGTTTACAGCGCCATGGGTCCCCCACAGGCCCTGATGGGCGCAGTGCACTGCATCCCTAATCTAAACCCGGATTGCACCCAATATCGCACTCCGGCCCCTGGCTCCCCTGCAGGGCTGGCGTGAGCCCTGATCCTAAACCAAACCCTAACCACAACGCTAAACTTGACCCAGACCTGAAACTGAAGCCATATTGCCCATCTTATGAGCACCATGGGTCGATTCCACATACACGATTCCTTGATTGTCCGCAGGGCTGATGTGAGCCCGGATGGGCGCACCGAGGAGGAGGTGGGCATCGCCTGCACTCTGGACCACCCTAATCTGACCCACGTGATCGGCCTGTTGCCAGCTGTTTTTGGGGCGGTTTCCTCCGACAGCCCCCCTGCTCCGCCCGCTCCCCCCGTGCTCGTCATGCGGTTGGTGCCGGGGCAGCCCCTGGCAGCCAAGCCCACATCAGAGCACCTGCTGCGCTGCAAGTGAGTCAACGCAACTCAACCCACTGTCGATTGCTGACCTGGTCCGGCACGTACCATGAAGTAACGTTTTCCAACCAAATGTTTGGATTGCCAAGCAAATGCAGCTGCTAGCTTCGTTTGTCCTTCATGCAAGTCCACTTGCCAGTGCCGTCGTTCTCTCTCCTTCCCGCCCTCGTCCTCAAGTTCACATGCTGTCTCAAACAGTCATCGCTCCCATGCCTCAGGTGGTCTCTTAACAGCGAGTTCACACTCCACCAGTGCGTGACCATCGCAGCCGGTGTGGCCGCGGCTCTCGAGTACATGCATCAGCAGTGCATGTGCCACGGTGAGTTGCATACGCGAGTGGGTGCCAGCTGTCGCTTCTCACATGTTCTTGTTCATGCGCCCGAGTCGCTAACACCAGGGTTTCTCACGAGTGCAAGTAAGGTGCAGCCCCGGCCGTGCATGGAACTCATCTGTTCCTAGCATCGCTGTCATCAAGATATCGAACCCGAGATTTGGTTGTTGAAAGTGTGCTCTCACGCTTGCCCTGCGCTGTTGGGCAGACGGTGCAAATGACGCACAGGCTGCTGGCAACCATCATAGCACGGGTTTGAATGTGTTTGTTGGCTGTGTCTGCAGGTGACGTGTACGCACACAACATCCTGGTGGACTCCACCACCGGGCACGCCACGCTGTGCGACTTTGGTAAGCGGAAGGTCCACGGCTGCCTCTTCAACTGCATGTGGTACAGCTCCTTCGATCTGCCATTTCAATTTTTCCTGTGCCAGGGTCAACGTGGTCTAAGAACAAGGGGAGCACAGGTCATGGGCTGCAGGCGCTGTAAATGCCCAAACTTCCTCAAATATTACGCTGCTTTCAAATGTTGGCACATCCCCACGTGCATGCTGGGTGGTTGACAAGCTGTTCAGTGCACGCTACTTGGCCGTTGACGGCTGAGATGACACAGGGCGAAGGTCATTTGAGTGACAGGTATGAGTGCCATCCTGTGTGATGGCAGTGAGAGCCTGGCTGTTCGATTGATTGCCTGCTGATCAGCACCACGCAGCACCCTTGCAGGAACAAACAGATTACTGTAGAATGACGGTAGGACAAGCAGTAGAATGGTTTTCACGTCATGGCTGGCTTGCTGAGCAGCCCCATGTGTTGGTGTCCTCAGGTGCATCATTTGTGTACCACCCCCACGAGTCGTTCTGGCAGTGCATGGAAGTGCGCGCCTTTGGACTGTTCCTAGGAGACTTGGTGGACAGACTGGTGCGTGCGTGTCAGCGGGGCAGCAGCAGCCAGGGGTGGGGTGCAAGGGGTGGCGGAAGGATGTGGTGCTGAGACGGTAGGACTGGGCTCCAACCTGCCAGTTCTTTGCGTGAATGGCTCACATCGTCTGCATCTCCGTCCTTGCTGCCCGTGTTGTTGCTTACATGCGCCCATTGCTGTTGGTTACATGCACCCACTGTCAAACAGCAGTGCAATCCTACACGTACTGGCGCCTTGTCTGCTCCGTGCTTCTCAGGATGACTTCTGCTGCCGCTTCATGCCCATGATTTTCACCCACAGTTGACTCACGTCACTCACTCTTCTTTCTCTCACTCTTATTTCTCCCTCTCAGGTGGATGCACCCTCAGCGGACGCAACAGTGCTGTCAGTCCTCGTGGACCGGTGCACGGCGGCGCCTGCGGCCAATAGGCCCTCCTTCGCACACGTCAGGCTGGCGCTGCAGGCCCTGTTCCCCGCACAGTAGCGCTGCAGGGTGTAGGCAGGCAATTGCCCTTGCCAAGACCGACAGGCAGGCGCACCAACAGTCGTGGTCTCTATGTAATGTGATGGTCTTCTATGCATGGCTTATGAAGAGTTATGAATTAATTTCGTTGTTGGAGCTCGCCCCTGCAAGTATGGCCAGATCAGCATCATGTACGTGAAGCTTAAGGCAGGAATTGTTGTAGAGTTTAGGTGCATTAATAGTACTGGCTGTGAACGTCACTAGTGAGCATGCGGCAAGAATCAGTCCAGTTGTTACTGCCTCATCCTTTCAGCCATGCAAACACTGCAGCCATGCAGGGTCTGAACAGGGGCTGGTTCTGACCTGTGATTGATCACTCTGTGATGACTATCAGTATGATCACTCTGTGACTGGCAAACTTTCTCTTTCTTTTATATGTGATTGCGATTGAAATGAAATGCGGCGTGTGGGCCATCCATTTACATCATGATGCGCTTGTCAGGCATTGCATCTGATTGTTGGCTGGAAATGCCTCGGCCCTCTGCGAGACGCACGCACAACAAGATGACCTGGCCTGACTCCATTCTGTGTCCTTCCTTGGCATGTGTTGCATTGGCTGTCAAACCTTGATTGTCCGGCAATGCAAGATTGACTGGCATGCTTTAAACCCTGTGCAACTGGCATGTGACCAGCGGGGCCCAGATGCTTCCTCTGTCTGTCGACCCATAGTCAGGACACCCTACAATTCTATCACAAACGAGTGCAGCGGGTCCAGCCAGCAGTGCCACAGGACAAGTGGCTCGGCTGGCCAACATGGCTCGCTATCCCACTGACTGCTTTCACTGCGCGTCTGTGTTTTCAAGGGGCATGTGCAAGGCTAGGTAGCTAGCCAGGAAAGAATAAGGAGACTGCACAGGCAAGATGAAGACTACAAAGAAAGTCGTCCTAATGAGTGATCCAGCCGGTCGTGCAGAAATCCCCTCGTGCATCGCAAATAATGAATCGTATCTTACGTTCAGGCCGAGTCAACTGCGCCTAATCAGGTAGAGAAGGCCTAACCCACCCTGACGGCTTGGCATTTGAAAAAAAAGTTTGCCAGTTCAGTTATGTGATTGACACACACACACACACACACACCGCTTTCAATGCCAGGCCCAGGAATTGTCCCAGAACTGGCAAACTTCTTTTTTTTGTTTGTTGAAGGTTTGAACTGTGAACACACATTTGGTGAGCAAAGCACAGCTCCCTCCCAAATCGTACTGAGCACCTGTACAGCCCCCTCTGTACAGGCATTGACAGCACATCTGACAGCTTGTGCAGCACACGAACAGAACGTGGTGTCGCACAAGGCTGACCTACTAGTATGCGACAAGTACAAGCATATCTAGGAATCAACCCACAGCTGGAAACTCACTGTACATCCTCATCCTAATTTCTGAAGCAACACAGAAAAAAAGAAGTTTGCCAGTTCTGGGACAGTTCTTGTGTGAATAGGTCTGTATTACCGCCAGGAACCATTGT
>QAXH01000372.1:0-18661 GCA_004335635.1 Chloromonas sp. AAM2 | reverse complement strand
CCAGGGCGGTGCTCATCCCGTTCCGTGTCCTCTGACGGCTTCCCTGGTGTAAATACATATACAAATATATACCTGGTGTAAATACATATATATATATTGTGGGACAGCAGTTGGATGCCCTACTCCCAGACATATCAGACCTCCATGGGGCCTACAGCAAGAATTCATGTGTGGTCCAGGGCACTTCAGTTTCAGGCTGATCTGAGGGTTTTGTGCCAAAACAACAATGACTAGAATTGCTGGACGACAACCTCGACCAGCGGCTCTACACTCCGAAACCGGAAGTACACACACTGCAGCAGTGACCCCGGCTGCTGCTATGCTACCTCGGCTCGGCCGCACCTCCCGCTGCCTTGCTTGCGTACGCCTCAATGAGCTTCAGCTGTGTGGTGCGGTACGTGGCGACCTGCGCCCTCAGTCGGGCGTGGCAGGAGGCAAGCGCAAACACCTGCACAGCACAACAACATACCGTGTACAAAGACCCTCCTTCCACTCGCAGCCACAGCAGCAAATCCTCATCGTCCTGGCTTGTTTCTTGCTCAGGGAAGGTCAGACTTGTACACATCCAACGGTGCTTCCTTTGGCGGTTCCTCTGCTCTGAACGGACATGGTAGGTTGCATGGCAGGCTGGGTGTTTATGCTTTTGCCAGCCTGAGACCCCCCGTATGAAATCATCCAGATTGTTGGTCGCCGCGGAGCATTGTCATTCTCAACGCTTGTGTTCAACTCACAGCCAGGAACCAAACCTTGCGTGAGCCCAGTCCCAGCCCCGCCCCTCACCAGCGGCGCTGCCTCAGGGCTGTCGATGAGCTGTTGCATCCACCATGTGGTGGCGCCCATCATGGGCAGCGCCAGGAACTGCTGGCCGCCGCCCTTGGAACAGGCGTCAACCAACACCTGAAGAGTGATGGTACAGGGTGGCAGGACCGGCATAGGGTTAGTGTGGTTGGGTGGGACATGGCTCGACTAAGGAACTGATTAGCTGGACATGGCTGGGATTGCGCAACTGATGTGACAAAGCATCAACAGCCGGTAGTGGAGCCAACACTCGCCATGATCGACAGGTTAGCCCATCGATAGTCCACTCTTAACAAGTGCTCGTCATCATGGCTTCAAACCGTTGGTGAAGGTTAAATGGGACACCATCAAGCACAAGTCAAGGTCTGAGAAACTTCAGCACTTTAAAGGTGGATAACGGGATGCATAGCACACATCATGCATAGCACACGCTGGAATTTCACGTCATCCCCCGCACCCACTGCACTTCTGCCCTGGACTCGCAACCACACACCACACCGCCCGCCCCATGCACCTGGAACTCAGGCTTTGACTTGACTTTTCTCAAACTCAGGGTGCCGCCTACTCTCCTCCACCTGGCCCCAGTGCACCCACACAGCACAGCCCACCTGGAATTCCGGCTCCAGTCCCTGTGTGAGTTGTTCCAGCAGCGCCCCCGCACCCTCCTCCAGGCCGAACATGCCCGGGCCCGGGGCGGGCTTCCGGGGAGGCGCATCAGACGCGCCACCTGGGACCAGTGAGGGAGTGAGGGAGATGCACGTGATTGACAATGGTTCTAGACTGATGGTGTGGCCACAGAGCAGGAAAGCCAATCAATGCAGATTGAGTGAATCCGGAGTTGGAGCACGCAGCTGTTCAACTCATGCTGTAGCTATCCAACACAAGCCAACCCTAAATGGCATAAGGGATTTCAATGCCTTGCCTGCTCTGTAAGTGAATGGCACCTGACAGCATAAGGAAACGGACGCAAGGGTCAGTCAGCCTTCTCCTGGCAGCACTCAATGACTAACACATGGGTTAGAAGGCCTTGCCTCAGCTGAAATGTTAACCCACCAGCCTCGACCCACCAGGTGTTCCACGTGCCCCCCCCTCCTTGTTCGGTTTCTCCTTGTACAGCATCATGAATGCTGCTGCCGCCTGCAATTCTTCCACCACACAGGGCAGCCACGCGTCCAGGAGCACGGTCCATGCCTCGTTCAGCGGCATGGAGAGGCTGGTGCCGTCAAGGGGAGTGGAGGAACGAGCCCTGAACAGGGGAACGGGCTGAGGTTGGCAAACTGACCACAAGAAAACCATATGGTACCCGTGAAGTCGTGTGCAGGAGGGGAGGCGGGGCAAACTTACTGCTCGACACGTGGCTGCTTGGTTCCCTGCGTTCAGTTTGCTTTCTTGTTCAAGGTGGGCCAGGGCGGTGCCCATCCCGTTCCTCGTCCTCTGACGGTTTCCCTGGTGTAAATACATATATGCACGTGGCCCGGTCAAAACCAAAATCCACGTCAGTCCAATCTACAAAAAAACAATGTTCCCAGGAATCAAATGACCGAACTCCGCAAGCATGAGCAATATCAACATGCAGCATTGATTAAGAACTGGAAGCAGGGAAAGGATCTGCTGCAGCAGCAACCACATTTGTTGATGACACAGCAACATCGCTGGCACAAGGACATGACTTGCAAAGCAACAAACAACCCTAGCGTCACCAGATCGTGCCAACGCGTTGGTTGCGTGCAACAAGCTATGCCAACATAGACACCCGTGCAGGCAGCCTGCCTCCGCCCTACCTGAGCAGCATGTGCAGGCTGGACGCCGTGCCCCTTGACACTGCGCTGCCCGGGCCCCTGGTGGGCACTGTGTCCAGGTCACTGACCAATGACGCGGCCTCGCTGCCACCCATTGCACCGGCACTGCTGGCAACCCTACACGCCGGCAGGCGGGGGACAACAACACGTCTGGGTTTGTGAGGCTGAGAGGTCGAGGACTGTGCCAAGGATCAAGCTGACTGACAGCTTAATAGGAAGCATGATGGAACAAAGATGCCATGGCTGAGCTTTTTACGGCCGTGTTCGGCTGGACCCAATCTGTAAGCTCATCATCATCATGCCATGGCCACCTTTCTAGCACCTTTCCGATCACGCTGCTTGCAATCCTCCTCTCGCTCTCTTTTCACATGTTTTAGCTTGCCTACCCTTTCACATGGTTCTGCCCTTCCACCAACGCATCTGTCTCTTGCCACCTTCCCTCCTCTTTCCTCACTTTGCCGCCGTGTCCTTAGTGAGTCCGAAGTCAATGGGATAGTGCTGCGCGTCCAGTGCCGCGGCCTTGCGCAGCTCCGCACTCGCGCACCGCATCTCCTTGCGCAGCTGAAGGGCGAGAGGCGATGTACAAGTTGTAAGGGAGAGACATGTTGACACTGATGACACATGCCGGGGAGAGCTGCAGCCGGGGATGCAGGAGGTGAGGCAGCCAGGAACCGCACCTCCTTGGGGTGGCGGAAGGGAGAGACAAACAAGGGCAGGAAGAGACCACAAGTAACTCAACTAGTAAATGTCAGGGAACGAAAGAAGGGTCACTGTGACATGGTGACATGTATCATACTTGTGTGACAGGCCAGGGTGCGGACAACAGAGGGGAGTACATGGTTGCATGCAAGTTACAGGGTCGAGCACAATCAATTGCATTCAATCAAGGGCTTTCCAGATGACAGCGCTGCCGTGCCTTAGCACTGACCACCTACCCAGTGTAACTCAGGAGCAGGCCCAATCCCCTATCAGCAAGCCCTTGCCTCACCAGCAGCATCATTACATTTCCGCCCTACCCTTGGTTTGCCCTGAGCAAAACCCACAGTGCTGCAGGCAGCTGAAATGAACACACATACACATCTCACCAGCATGTTGACGCTGTGCAGGTAGGTTTCCCTAAGCGCCCCCAGTGTGCGGGGGTCCAGAGAGCGCACGAGCCGCATGAGCTCAGCATGGCGCGAGCGCAAGGCCTGCAGCCTCGAGTGGTCGGACGGGCGCGTGCGGGCAGACTCTGCAACGTGCAGCCAGAGAATTCAGTACAAGTGCACTGGTGCCCATGCTATCAATGCAGTGTACACAGGATATTGATACGTATATATGGGATCCATAGGCAAAGGAAATAGATGTTGAGCCATAGATGAGGCACAGACGGACGAGGCACGGGCAAGGTTGGAAGAAAAACGAGATAAGGTTTTGACCAGCAACACTAGACAGGACACGGAAAGGCCGGATAGGTTTTCCTCCGTGATGGATGGAGAATCTTGGCCTTTACTGGTAAGTAGTGCGAGATGGGATACTGAATCTGCATTGACTGTTTGTTGAATTCGTGCATGGGCTGTCTGTTACAGCCACACAAGACCCAAGGACTTGATCGTCATGCTATCAGTCAAGTTGCACTCACTGTCTGTTGATTTGCCCACATCATGGGCCAGCTCCTCCACCACCTACGCATGTGCACGTGACATGCGTGAAAATTAGCACGGCATGCGTGCTCACTTGGCAAAAGGAGAACGTGACCGCACATGGGATGCGCCGCCATATGCCGCTGCGCTTTGTTCACGTGCCAAAGCAACTGATTCGCCCTGGCAGGAACACTGTCACATTAAATGACAAGAGTGGCAACACACTGCCACGGGTGCTACCGCCTTTCCCCATTGAATACAACACATCGTGCGTGCTTAACTAAAGCCTGCTCACCTGTGTGATGCGTCCTGACAGGTAGGCGGCTGCGCGTGTGATGAAGCGCTTGGCCAGCACTGCCATGTCATCCCGCGCCTCACGCACCACACGCATCTGAACAACAATCATTAACACGGACAGATGGGGTAGGCGGGCATGGCGCCCTGAACATTGGGTGGCGAATGTCATGAAACAAGGCTTTTTGTTTTTGGCATCTCTTAGGTTCATAATGTCACACCGCTTGCGAGGCAAGAATAAAGCACGCTGGCTTCAGTGGGTAGAGGGAAGTATCATCATTCATCATTCATCATTCGTTACATAGCTTCTCATGGTTCAACCCACGGTACCGCAGGACCAACCAGCCAGGCGCTCAGCAGCAGCCAACATCCCCATCCTAAGCAAAGCATGGGCATGGTGCCCCCAAAAAATGCACATGCAAGGTTCAGGGTTTAGCTGCTGATGTGTAGCTGCTTTTGACGTAAACGCAAACCCACCTTGAGCAGGTGTGGGTTGAGGCTTGTGGGGGTGTCAGGCTGGAGGCGGGAGAGCTTGGTCACCAGCGCCCAGCCGGGCTTGACCACAACGGTCAGCCTGAGGGCAACACAGGCGGCACTTGAAGCAGCGGAACCACACTCCACAGCCCAAGCTGAGCTGAAAACAAAGCTGAGTTTTGAGTTGAAGATCAGAGTATACTGTTATAAGCAGGTGGCCACATGATCATGAGAGATGGATATAGCCTAACTCCAGCCCTAATCGTGTGCAAAAGTCTTTCATACTAGTGAAATAGGCTACTGAATGAATTGAGCAAACGGCTCTTGTAAGCTGGTGTGAGCTTGCAAGCAGTTCTGTTACTTTTGTGCACCTGCTGCTCGGATAGCCCTGGATAATACTTCTGTGCAGGTCGGTATATCTCTTACTTTTCCTTTTCGAACGGCGGGTCCTCCAGACTGGCGCGCATTTCTGAGGGAATGCGCAGCTCAGACAGAAGCGACTGCACACACAGGATGCAGAGCAGGACTCAAGGACGCAGGGCAAGGTTCAGGGTGCAGCTTGAAAGCATGAGCGGCAACAGCTAGGCATGAGGAACATGGAGTGTCTACCCCTCTACGTGTTATGCATGGATGCAAGGGTTCAATGCCTGGGCAGCAACGGAACACACAACATGTGATATGAACAGATACAAGCGCTGCACGCAAGCCTATGCAACAGTAGCTGTCCTTTGGCCTATCAGAGATTGTTGTTGTCGTCCTGATAGCCAATGAATCACTGACAGTCACCCATCTTTCGAGTTGCCGATGGTATGGCTATGGTCATGGCATACCACATGATCAGAACTGATACGAGTGATGCATGGATACCACCTTAAGTACTGACATCTGGCCTGGAAACTGAAAAGCAGAAACAAGAAAGGAAGGGCTGTTTGGCCTAGCTGGGGGTTAATCGTGGTAGACCCAGAACCACCGACAGACACACACCTTGAGCGTTGCCAGGAGCTTGGCGTTGTTCCTTGCCGTGAGCTCCAACGTATTGTTGTACTGCTCTATGGCGCCGATGTCCTGCCGCATGTGGCGCAGCTTCACGTCAAACACCTGGAGCGTCTCATCAACGTCCTCTGAACAAAGGGTAAAAACCATGATTACAATCACCAGTTTGATCACATCAGCAAATGACACGAACAGGTTGTCAGTCATGCAGTAGCTGCTGAGGCAAGCCCGTTCAAAACAAAAGATTAGGCTGTGCAGGCAAGGCACGGCAAGGTCCCAGCTCAGCTAAGGCCCAGCGGCAGTACCTTGTGGACCGCACCAGTCCTGAGCCGTCAAGACCTGTGTTTTACACAGATACGCCCGGCCCGGCATGCACCTTTGCTTACCCAGCATTTGCGCGGTCCGCTTGAGTTGGAACACCACGCTATCCACCATGGGCACGTTGGACAGCAGACTCTGGATGTTGGCGGCCTGAAACCCAAACGCTTGCACGTCAGTAAATCGCATCACTCAGCCGCCCTGATGAGCAGAGTACAAAGCTGCAGTCAAAGCTGAACAGTCCGGTCAACAGGATACCGCATGCAAGGTGAACATGCAGGCCAGCAAGCAATGTCACGATGCTGCTGCCGCTGCTGCCGCTGCTGCCTGTTCCTATCCCCATACCAGGGGGTGCAGAATCCACACAAGGGCAAACTCCAGTGTCATCCAGTGCCACTTTTCTGGCAAGCTCAAGTGGCCTATTGAGCTCAAGTGGCACGTTTGTCCCTATGTGTACTTTGGCTTGTTTTGAGCCGCATGTGTATCTGCTTAGCCCATCTTGCTGTTCAGTTCCCCATTGCCGGTGTGATCTCACCTCTAATGCCTCATGTTCGTCCTTGAGGCGCGTCTCAAATTCATGCACGTCTCCTAGGCCCATGGCGTACCTAAGCAGTGTTCACACCACATGCACAGCGGACTTGACAGTGCGCTCAAACACTGTACATGGTGAATCATGAAGCAATACAAGGTCCATCCCCATGCACATCAGAGCAGAAGAATGATACACACACTGCATCTTGCCCTGTTGGCACATCAGGTTTTGGTGTCAGGTGTCAGATAGATGTCGTTCAACCCGCAAGAAACGGTTAACGATGAGACTCCATGCAAAGCGCTACCAAATGCACATGCCTTCCCTGCCCTTCCCCCTGATCCCACACCCACATATCCAGTAAGTCTTCAAGGTCTTTCTCCTCCTTGGCGCTGACAAGCACCCGTGTGTGGATGGGGTGGGCCGCGTCCCCGGCAGCAGACCCTGGGATCAGGCAGCAAGGCAGGGTGTGCAGCAGAGGTGTCTTGCGAGTGGCTCGCCACTGGCATGCGCTCCACCTGTGCGTGCCTGCCGGCCCCAACCCAAACCAGCTTCAACACACTGCTGGTGCAATCTGCAAACGCATGCCTTACTCAGCCGGTACGGCTGCCGGCCCCAACCCAATCATTCCTCCACACAGTCCTGATGATGTCAGCAGATGTGATGCTGCATGTGGTGAAGGTCATCGGCTCCATGGTGATCAGAAATGCCAACCTTGACACATTGCGAAGGACAGTTGTAACAGTAGCCACAGTTGAAGGTACAGGAATGTAAAAGCGCTCCCAATGTAAAACGCCACATGCACGCGCACACAAACCCTTTCCGTTTGTAACAACCCACACGTCCAGTGACGTGCCAAGCTCACATCCCATACATGTGTACAGTGCCACGCACCTGTGAGCACCTCTGCACTAAAGTCCCCCAGCAGGGCTATGAGGCCGGGTCCGTTGGCGTCCCACCACTTGGTGACGGCGGATGCCTCCAGACCCACCAGGCGGGGCGGCGGCTGCTCGGACTGCCTGCCAAGCAAACAGTAAGGAATAAGCCTGAGCCATGCCATTAAGGTTAGCTGTCCGCACAGATCGTTTATAAAAGGAGAGAATAAACCGTCAGAACAACACAGTCAACACCAGGACGCCTGCGGAGGTTGGCAGCCAGACAGCAGCTCAGTCAACTGTCCACCAGCTATGCGGAAGATACAACACTTCACATCAGCGTTGCAGAGGCGCATTCCAACATACAGATCAGGTTTTGAAGAGTCTATGGCACCTCCAGTCATGATTCACAGTTCAGGTTGTGACAACATTTGGCTGCATGACGTAGGCTCATCATTAGAGGAGCATCATCTGTGCGCACACACGTTCACGCTGTGTACAGCAGCCTTCCTGTGTTAGCAGGTGAAGTGGATGTATGTCCATGCCTGCAGCATTAGCAAGGTTTACCAGTGGAGCATCTGGTCGCCATCGCCAAGAGTCACAAGAGTTCCCATGCACACCACTTATCAAACTCTGCAGGCTGAAGGTCAGTGCGACGCGCTGTCACACACGCACTTGAGCAGTTGCAACGTAATTGCCAGCAGTGCGTTGAGCTGTTCTGAATCAGGCATGCCGTAGGCGGACGGCTCGGGCTCCCTGCCCGCCCCTGCCCCCGCGGCTGCACTAGTCCCGGGCAGCGCGGCCTGGGAGCTGCCCGCAGAGCTAAGGGTCAGCTCAAGCACCTGCAGGCAACACGCATACTTGTACATTTCAGCGACGTGAACAAACATGTACATATGTACATATTTGGCCGCTTGTGGATGACGTGCTTGGTCTCTGATTGACAAGGCATGGACGTTACAACAGGAGGACGCTGGCCAGCCATGCAAGAAACGAAGTTTGACCCAGTTCTGAAGCCTACCGGGGCACTGGAAGAGATAGGAATATGCACGAATGTTCAGTTTTGGCTGCCCGTGACATGCTTGAAGAGTCATCTGACTGCTTGCAGAGTCTGCGAGTGATTTTTGTTTCGTTTCTCACTGAAGAGGCACTGCAAGCTACTTTTGGAACCCAGAATAGGACAGCCTGTGGCACAGACTGTTAGCTGGACGGCAGCAGCGCATGAGGCGGAGGCAATGTGGGAAGCGAGAGGCCAGAGCAGGACGAGTTACAGTGTCAAGGCAACTGGCCCACCATCTGGCCACAGCATGCGCGGCCACCGTCGACCTGTGACCTACCTGCAGTCGCATGCCCCCATAGTCCACCTTCCCGGGCGCCAGCTTGACCTCTGACAGGTGCCTCAGAGGCCAGGACTGACGCACCTGCACATACAAACAATCCACTTGATGTAACAATGGTATGTCAGCGTTGGTCATCATCACCATTACACGGTTTGTTGTAGTAGGATTTCGTAGTGACAGATGCGGTTCTGTAGCTTGTTGTATTGCAGAGCAATAAGTTCAGGCGCTGATTTAGTGAGAGGCTAGACGCATGGGATCAAAAGTGGGTAAGGTAACACACTGCATGACGACAGGGCAGGGGAGGCACCCTCACATGCATATCGTGCTTCCGCCAATCAGCCAGGATATACTGGGCCACTGGGCTCAACAGAGCATAGCCTGATGACTTGCTCACCTTGTAGTTTTCTGCATCCGTGGGCTTGACAAGGTTTAGGTAGGGCTTGAAGCCCCGCTCGCCCCCCCTGGCCCGCCGCACAGTAAAGCACAGCACGCGCGGGGCAGGCGCATGGCGGCCGGCTAGGAAGCTCTGCAGTGCATGTGTGCATGGGTGTGTTAGAAAGGTAGTCATGGCCGACTGCTGCACTACAGGATGCGTCTGCGTGCTGGTATGGGCTCTGAACTGTGAGAGTGCTTGGGTTCAAGTCTTGTACTGGCAGCCAGTTGACAGGTAGGTGAGGGGGCAAAAAGAGATGAGCAGTGTAGCTGCAGTGCTAGCAGGCCGTTGACAGGGACCGAAGGAGGGTCTGGGGCGACGTTCAACAGTCATGACTGTGTGGACCAAAGAACAGCTGAGCAGCACACTGTGAGCAACGACATACGCTGTTACAGGACAGGTTCCTCAAGGGAGAAATCAGGTTCATAAGGATAACAGCACCTGAAGGTTTTAGCGAGCGCTGTTAGCCACATAGTAGGAGTAGAGCGCTACGTACAACTGACGCATGGCCAGTAGAACCATGCGCCAATGTTGTCCATGCATCACGCAAGCCCCATGACTTCCATGCTCCTGCCTTTGTTGCCCCATATCCGTCAGTCATGCACACAGCCCCTGGCCTCACCGTAGCCCCCAGGGCCTTGAGCAGCTGAGTGCCGGTCGTGTCCTCAGAGTGCTTGATGCGAAGAACCTGCAAGTCATATTCACAGTAATGTAATGTGTGACATAAGAGCTCAAGAACCAATGCAGAGGAAACTGTTTTGGATCGAAAACAATCGCATTCGATATCCCATGGCCGGCCTCATTGAGCAACTTGTGCCGACAAGTATCGGATTCCTTCAAAAGACGAAGCTATAACTATTTATCTATGACCAGATTCACATCCGTTTGCATAAGACATACTCAAAGAAATCAGGTATGAATCCAAGGCCATCTACAAACGCAAACCATGAAGCGATGTTAGATCCACAAGGGGGATTGCTTGCCCTGGGATATGTCAATGGGATCGCACCTCAAAAGCTGCCAGCACAATGGCGTTGCCGTCTGCAAACAACGCCTCCATGTTCTGCATGAGCTCATGATCGATATCCGCTGCACATGGAGGCTTTGGGACGGTTGGCGCCATGCTCATGCGTGCCGTGGACGGCTGTGCATGTGCCTTGGCTGGCATGGACTTGGCTGACACCTCATTGTGTTCGAGCTTGGTAGCAGGTGCCCCGCTGTTCGGAACCGCCATGGATAAGCCACTGCGCTTGGCCATGTTGGCGTGTGGCGTCCTTCCAGCCTGCCTCAGTCACTCAGGGTCAGTGAAGGCAGCTTGTCATCCTTTCAGATGCTGGGAGAGCGTCCAAGGTTGCGCCTAGCGCTAGTTGACAGCATAGCAAGTCCATTTCCTTCTGAGCGAGCATGCTCATGCCATGTACACCTTGGGAATGCGGTTCAGGTGCAATGTCCGGCCATCTGAAATAACAATGGTGGGCCTGAGTTGGGTGCACCCATACTGGCTGCCCTTTTGCAAAGTAACGTTCCATGTGACTAACCCTAGTCGCAGGGCTTTTCTTTTTTTCTTTTTTTCTGATGAAGCTGCAATGTTCGGGAATACGAGAACGGAAATCTTTGGCAAGCCGCAGTTCTGTGCAGCAGTGTTCACAGCACACAAGCCTTGTTCACAGCAAGCATGAATGCTTTTGCCTGGTCTGCGGGGCGTCGTGCGGCAGGTGGACTCGCGGCCGGCGCTGCAGTCACAGCAGCACAGCCGTCTGTTCAAGCTAGGGAGGTGGTGCAGCAGGTACGCATCGTCCAAGCAAAAGCAGATTGCAGTGCTCAGCCCTCGGGCTGCTACAGCTCTTTGCCTGGCGCGGCGCTCGCGCAGGTTTACAGCATCTTGGCCTGTTTGCCTGCATTGCTGCGTGGGGTGTACTTTGCCACATCAGCTTCCGGGGTTTTCCTTGCAGGCCCCTCCTGTGCCACAAGCTCGGAAGCCTGTTGAGGACCAGGACTGGCTGCTCACCGACTTGGACCAGGAGGTGTGCAAGGCTCGCCCTAAGGCCAACTAAACAGCTAAAATTAGGATCGCCCATAACCTACCGTGCACCTTCCACTCCCACTACCTGCAGGTGCTCGTGTTCAAGCCGTTCAAACCATCAGAGGTCGATGCAGCAGTGGAGCAGGTTCATGCAATGATGGAGGCAAGGAGCAGGTGCGTTTTCACCAGGAGAAAGAGATTTGGCAACCATAGATTTGCATCTGTCAAAGGATTTGCAGTTGAGGTGTTGATACACTGATCAACTTCAAGTCGACAGTACAGGCATACAACAGACGCAAACGCACAACAGACGCAAAAGAAACTACAAATTTGCACTCGTGTAACTTGTTCATGGTACGCAGGACGGCTGTTGGACCCTCTCACGCAGTGGTTATTGAGGAACTCGAGAGAAATGACACCACTCCGGCCAGCGAAGCAGAGTCCTCAGTGAGCGTGGGCGAAGAGGCGGACGCAGTGCTCTGCCAGCCTTTCCACGCCTCAAACAAGGGCCAACTGACAGGCGCTGCAGCGGGCAGTGGCTCAGGCGAAATGCATGACTTCCTCAAAATTGCCAGCAAGCTGCTCAAGCGCCCTGGGCTGCAGACAGAGGTTTTCAAGTGCATGCTAGAGGACAGGGAGGTGAGTGCTGAGCGGGAAGCCAACTTAGTGAGTAGTACTTACGATGGAGGACGCGAATGCTGCTGCTCACTCGCCAGCTGTGGTGTTGCCACAGCATCCTGGCCTGTTGGAGTTCATGCATTACTTGTTTCGACACTACACCCTTGTAAACAACCCTTGCAGCAGGGATGTACTCTTTTCGGGGGTCGTGATAATTGCTGCCGTTTGACTGAAGATACAGCTTCTGTTGGGCACTATTGGGATGACATGGCACCCATTAGCTGTGAAGACGACATGTATCTGCCTGGTCTTGTTGTTGTTGTTGCTTCAACAGGTTCGCGAGTTGATGCTGAAGCAGAGCCGCAATATTGATGCGTACCTGGAGGCGGTTGGCGTGCACAACCCCAGGCTGCTGGAAGGCCCAGAGCCGGGGCAGGAGGGGGAGGAAGGCGAGGGGGACGAGGGCAGGCCTGTGCTGCAGAGCATTCTGGAGGCTGTGGCGGCGTGCATTGACAAGACGGGCTCCTGGCTGGCGGGCATGGGAGGCTGGCTCAGGGACCGCTTTGGGTGAGCAGTGTGTAAACTCTGTTGCGTCTGGGATGAGTTTGATTGCTCAAAGTCTGAACGTTGTCCCCCTTGCTTGCTTGCTTTCTTTCTTTCTTTCCTTTCTTGAGCACAAATGTGAACGAGTGTGCCTGTATCATGCCTGGTCGCCTGACAGATGCAGCCATATGAATTGTGTTCTTTGCTTCTGTGCAGTATGGCTTCACAACTGTGTGTGTGCGTGCGTGATCTAGCGCTTGTGTGTGTGTGTGTGTTTGCATCTAGCGCTTGTAGTTGACTGTGTTACTCTTGCATGCGTTGCTCCCCAGGTCCCTTGGCTCACTGCTGATGCACGCCTTTGGCGGCGCTGAGCAGAGCTCCGAGGGTGACAAGGGCCAGCAGGAGGACAATGGTCCCAGGGAGCGCACAGCTGGTGATGCTGTGCTGGGTGCGGTCATGGTGGTTACGGCAGCAGTTTTCTGCGTGTTGCTGGCCCGCAGCCCAGCGGTCCTGAGAACTGCTGCGGCCGGGGTCACAGCAGCGGCCATCGCTCAGCAGCAGGCCAGCAAGAGGTCACCATGAGCTGCCAAGCTTGTCAGTAGCAATCGAGATCGTGTGCTGCATGCAAATGCCTGGCAAGTTCAAATCGTTCTGTGAATCGCATTCATACTTACACCTGGCCAGCAGCTCGTGTTCACAATAGATTCAACCAGCAAGTCTTGTGCTGGAGTGTTGTCGTTTGGAAGCCCCACGGCGATTTCTGATCATTCTGATGCAAATTGCCCATGGCGCTTTTTTGCGGTGTGTGAATGGTCATGCATGTTGCAATCTGATCCGACAAAAGTACGGGCGAGCATGATACCATCTGTTCTGAAGTAAGGGCTGGCTTTTGTATTTTGGCAGTGGACTGGTGCACCAGGTCAGCAGGGATAACACTCTAGCAGGGTTTTAAAAAAAGGGTGTTTGCCAGTTCTGGGACAGTTCCTGGAATGACACTGGAAACCAGTGTGGCAACAGAAAAGCTGTGGCAACCGGGTTCATTCGTGTTGCTTTGCTTTGCTGAGTGGTCCCACAGGGACGGATGTCATGCAAACCTTATTAAATAAGGCTTATATGTAAGGGCGCTGTGGCACCAATTCTCAACTACAGCAGGAAGAGCTGAGTCATGGTTTGCTAGTTTGGTTCATCTTCTCTTTTTGCATGGTGGAGTGCACTGCAATTTCAGGAGTGCTAAGGCCGCGACTGCGTGCACCTTCTTGTTTCTGTTCTCAAGGCAACCGATGATCTATCGACAAATATGCTCTGGCTTGTAAAATGCAGAACAGTACATGGTCGCTTAGAGAGGCTCGTCTTCTTGGGCAAGCAGCTTGTGTAAGCAGCTTGTGATCGAGATGTCTCTGGGCCCACATGACATGTTGCTGAGCCCCGCACTGCTTCCCTAGCTGTTTTGAAGGGTCTGGAAGACCCCTGAATCCAGTCAACAGTTTAGCAGGCACATCAACCTCATCGGCTAGGTGGCAGCCAAGCTCCGCAGCACAGCCAACAACACGAGCATAAGATCGTCCATGGGAGTTGCAATGGGTTGGGTACCGAAGGGATGGCACGGTAGGCACACGTGTGGGCGACGAAACGCGGACAGAAACACACGATGTCTATGCTCGCCATGCATGCGTGCCATTCAGCTTGCCTTGCCTACCAGGCTGTGCCATCTTTCCTTGGCATGCTCAAACACAAGCATGCTGCGAGTTGTCTGGTCCTTTGAGGAGCCAGGCTGCTGCGCAAGGGTTCACTGTACGGAGTACCGGGCATGGTGTGCTGGGGCAGCAATAAGATCGTCTGCCTATGGGGCAGCAAATAGAAATTAGACTGTCTGTATGTGATAGCTGGTCATTCATACTGTTCACGTACCAAGGTGGCTTCATGCTGCAAGGGTCACTACTGGGCGTTCATGCTGTCCAAATCCAAATGTGAGTAGAAGTTGGCAGTTCTCTGCCATGCCATGCATGGATGCCAGGCTCCGTGCCATGCATGAGCACCAGCCCCAACAAGCGCTGTGTGTGCTGCTGTGCAACTGTCCATACAATCACAAAGTCGGATGTCTGTGCGCAGGTGTACACCCATGTACCTGCATGACCCGCACAGTGGTGGATTGTTGCATCCAACGCATAATCCTAGCAGAACTCTCGTTGGCCGTTGGCCGGTGTTTCGGCTTCAGCCAGTGTCTCTCCCTTGGGAAGTCTCCTTACTTGGGTCGCTTTGATGTTACAGGTTATGGTGGAGTGTGTTAGCGTCGCCTGTACTTGTACCAAGGTCAAAGGCCTCACACAACAATAACCACGTTACTATAACCACGTCACGTGACTTGCTGTAACTTCCTGGCACCTCCGCATCCTGTTTGTCAATAAAAACACTTGCGAACAACACAGCACTCATTTTATGAGATTTTCTTTCAGGGCTGTTGGACACAGATGAGTGTGTGCTTTGAGGAAATGTGGGTGTGCTGGCCTTAGGGCCTGATGTGAAGGGCGTTCACCAGGGTCGTCTGTGGTTACCTGTCAACTCGGAGCTGCCTACGACAGCAGTTACACTGTCTTGAATGTATGCCTGCCTGTATCAATAACCCTTTGATAGCGGCTGTCGGCAATTCCCAGGTGTCGTGCTCTGAACATATAGTTGCGACTCCGTCTTATGACCTGCGCACGTTCTCGACAGCTTCCCATGACAACGTAATGCACCGCCGACACCCTGCCGACACCGTCGCACTGGCTTGTGACGATTGCGTATTGTTGCTGTCGCACAACTGTGTAACCTGAAATACAACCACACAACACGGCTGTCACGCGCGCATAGTCCGCGTCCGTGACCCGTGTCGCTGAGTGCCTGCTGCATTGCATCGCAGGGGCCGCAGAGACCGCCTTGCAAAGGGATGGCGCAGGCAACTTCGTGGCGCTTGCTGTAACTTCCTGGCAGCTCCGCATCCTGTTTGTCAGTAAGAAAACTTGCGAACAACACAGCAATTATTAGAATTACATGTTTTCACTCGCAAGTAAGTTTCCTTCCTGCCGCAACAGTCAACGTCGCGCAACAGTCAACAGTTCAACGGTCGCGTCAGGATGCCTCCTGCCACAACACTGGCCTGCTTGTGAACCTGTTCCTGATCGCACATACATATGCATACGTGGCACTTTTGCTGCATGTCTGCAATTCCAGCCCACTGTTCCTGTTCATGGTAAACGCTCACACCGTGCTGCATGTCTGAATGCCCGCGGCCTGGCGCACAGCATGCTGACCATGGGAGGCTGATGTGGCATTAGGCTGATATGGCATTGCATGTCCCGAGGGCCAGGTACAGAGCGCTCCCTAGCTGTGCCTCACAGAAAACACATGCGATAACCCAGCCTAGTGCATGCTATTGCTGGCTGGTGAGGGAGTTGGGTCTTTGTCGCAGGTGCATGCCAGCTGTTCTGTTCTGGTGAGCATAGTGCGTGTTGCTGGGTTTCTGTAGAACAAGGTGGCCCTGGACGAGCACTGGAGCAAACAGCTCCATGAAACACATTGGCTTGCGGCTTCTGCTGGCGTCTGCTTCTGCTGTTGTGTGTGCGTCTGCTTCTGCTGCTGTTGTGTGGCCTGCCAAGGGTCCTAACCAACAAACCCTTGTCTGCGAAGGGACTGGTATATGTTGATTGCCAGGATCGCACTACGAGCTTGGTATTGCGTGCGCGTGAGCATCGTCCCCATCCTGTCGCAGCCTTCCCGAGGTAAGGAAAAAACCAATTGGAAACGGTTGCCATCACCGCCTCACCGTCAAGGCGGTAAGTATTGTTGTTCAGTAATTGCGCAGGAGAACATTCGACTTCCGCTACGATTTTTGGCCGAACACAGCATCGTCGCCTGGTTGTAGCCTTGTGCAGGTGAGGACATGAGACTTTATTAGCTGCTTTATTAGCTTGCTTCAGGCATGGGCGTCGGAAGGGGCACCAAGAGTGGAAGGTTTTGCCGGGTCAGCCGAAGCAACATGTCGCGCAGCAACAAAGTTGGGGCATTCTTGGAAGTTGAAACTACGAGGGCAGGATGTGCGGCCTTGCCCAGCTGATTTGCCATGCGTGATGCTCTTGTTCCTGCTTGGACAATCGCCGTTGCGCTGCTTGGCTCGCTGCACACAGGCAGGCCAGCATGCCGGCTTGGTATGAGGCGCTGAAGAATCTGTCGCTAGACGAGGTCCCCGAACATGACAAGGAGCTCAAGGACAAACTCATCGCTTACAGCTTGCGTGCGGTACCCGACGATCGTGTTCAGCTGGTGATTCATCAGGGCAAGGGCGCCATTCTTACTCTCTTGAATTCAGGTGCGCTGGTGACCTGCGGCCGGTGGTGGGTCATGGGTGCACAAATGGCGACGTATGATGTGGGCTTGGGTGGATGTGCGTGATGCCTGCAGCTCACATGTGCAGTTCTACCTGCTGCTGATTGGGACACAAATGTGCATATGTGTCCAGCAGACGCCAACGACAGAGACAGCTCAAGTTGACATGGCACTTGCACGCATGTCAGGTCGCATTAGGCATGTGCACGCACGGGCTTGAACAGCTGCCCTGAACAGCCGAGCCGCTGATCACTGCTACCTGAGACGAGCGTGCCTGTGTGCCAAGCACACGTCAACGGCAGATGCCGCACATGCTGACATGCCAGACACAGGTTTGCGCATGGGTTGCGGCTGCAGCACACGTGAGCGCATGGGCTGCCTTCCGCTTGCATAACATCGATGGTGTTCTAGCAGCGCTCAAAGAAGCCTATGGCCCAGGGGTGTTGATCGACAAGGATGATGTCCCGTGCACACCACACACCACATAATCCGCTTGATCTGGAGCTGCCATGCATGCAGCACGCCGCCGCTGCCTGTGTGCGCATGTCAAAGGGGAGCTTTTTGCTATCTGCTACCTCACATGTACCCTACGCTTATGCCATGCATCGTCTGGTGCATGGCCATGTACTCTTCGTGTGATACCGTGCATTTCGCCAGGTAACAGTACTTCAGTATCACAGCTGGTTCGAGATGCCGTGACCATCTGGATGTCCGGTCTGGGAGGCATGTAGCAAGGGGCGGGCTTCTGTGTAGAGTGCACATGCGTGCGCATGCAATTTGACACAACTCACGCGCAGACGGTGTGCTTGTTGCACGACCCATGCCTGCACGAGCGCAGTTATAAGACGCATGCCCCAATGTCTCAGGCATGGCATCATGCCCACGCCCTGCATGCGCCCATATCGCAACATGATGTCATGCCTTGCCCATGTCCATAGGGTGCATGCCTGCATAAGTCTTGTTTTTTTAGCATGATTACAGTTTAACCCACAGCACATGCAAGATTGCAGTTTAACCCATAGTACATGCGCGTGCAGGTACGGGTGCTGGCACATGACATTAATGAGCGACATGCTGGCAGCATTGCCGTCCTTCGTGCAAGCGATTGTGCCTGTTGCGTTGCATTTGCAGAAGCGCATCCAGGCAGGGCCCTTGCTGCATTGTGGTGCCCATGTGCAACATGCACTGTTAGGGCTTATTCGGGAACATGAACATGGTCATACGTGCCTTGACACATCACTCCAATCAGCAACATGCCGGCAGCATTGCCTTCTTCCTGCAAGCGATTGTGTCTGTTGCGTTGCATTTGAAGAAGCGCATCCAGGCAGGGCCCTTGCTGCATGTATATGTATTTACACCAGGGAAGCCGTCAGAAGACACGGAACGGGATGGGCATTGTGGTGCCCATGGGCTTGTTCGGAACTTGAACATGGCTTTGGTGCAGGCCACCCTGCTCTGCCAGGCTGCTTGTGCGCATCTGTGGCCACACATAACAATCTGGTGCATGAGTTGCGCATGAGCTGACATGCCACCAGATGCATGCAAGCACAACATGACGCGTACAGAGGTCGTAACATGTGCTGCCTGTGCATGATTGCATGAGGCTGGTTCTTGCATTCCATGTGTGCCTTGTGCTTGGC